>PVKA01005999.1:0-86551 GCA_004027165.1 Ctenomys sociabilis | reverse complement strand
CCTGGATGGGACTCCACCCAGCTCTTGTGGCTATTCCTGCCCTGCCACTGCATAGGCCCCAGACCCACCTGATTCACCCGGCGCAGTGGGGACACATCTACTGCCTGCCGCCTCACTGTCCCTGCTCTTCCAATGCGCGTAGAGTCCTCCCGAGGGCCACTGTTTATGATGGCATTTACCAGGACCTGAAGAGGGTTCTCGCCAGTGAGCAGGTGGATGATCTCGAAGGCATGCTTCACGATGCGCACAGTCATGAGCTTCTTGCCATTGTTGCGGCCATGCATCATCATGGAGTTGGTGAGCCGCCCCACGATGGGGCACTGCGCCTTGCGGAACCGCTTGGCAGCATAGCACCCGGCGCTGTGGGGCAGGTACTTGGCATATTTCTCTTTCACTGCAATGTAATCCTGCAGGGAAATGTCATTGATCTGTACGTCATCAGTGCTCCACTTTCCAAAGAGTTTGATATCAGGGGTCTCGGCCACTGCCGGTGCAGCCACCTCCCACTCAGTCATCCCGAGGTGCTCTCGGAAGCTGGGCGCAAACCACACGGCGCCTTGGCAGAGACAGGAAGAGCTCTATACCAGTTCTTGAAATCCTTTTATATAAGTATCTTTAAAGTTTTGTTGTAAAAATACTGCAAATGTTTTTGCTATGTGTCATCCTACAGAAAGGTAGGCTTATTAAAACATTATGGTGTGTCCTCATATCTTATTCATTAAATGTGGCATTCTGCAACTTCATCATCATGCAGAGTAAACATTTTAAAGCAATTCATCACATACAAGCAGCCATGGCTGTATAACTGAAGACACTAACAAAATTGGACTTCTGAAACTGCTTTGGAAAGTGACAAGAAAGATAGTATAATTGTGTTCAAAGTGGAGGAGACTACTTTGAGAAGGATTGGTGGTAATGTGACTTTTACTGTAATACATTTTCAAAACTTCATTATTTACCATATTTAATCACAACTTAAAAAAATAAACTGTCATACACTGAATGATGATATTTTAGACAAGGATAGACCTCATATATAATGATGGCCTCATAAGATTATGTCACTTAGTGACAGTAGTCATCTCAATTTGTGCGTGTATACTTTATAGTGCTTGCATAATAGTGAAACTATAATGGCACATGACTATTTAGATAAATTGTTTTGCTTAGTCCGATAAACTATCTGAGCTGGATAAAAATCAATAACATAAAGAATTTCAAAAGTTCTTTTAAACAATTTATCATATATGTGTGTGTGTATATATATGTGTGTGTGTGTATGTATATATATATATATATATATATGTATATGTATATGTGTGTGTGTGTGTGTGTGTGTATCTTTTATCTATTCATGAGTTGAGTATTTGGGTTGTTTCAAGGATCCCTGATCCATATTGGTTTTAGTTTAGTACATGGTGATAGACATAGATCAAAGTTTGCTGCTTGTAAACATGGTTATGCATATATTGCTATGGTATAATGCTTTGAATTCCTTTGAGAAAATACCAGGAAGGTACTTGGGTCAAACACAGCCTCTAGTTTTAATTTTTTTATGAAACACCACGCTGATTGCCACAGTGATAGCACTAGTCTACATTCCCATGAACAGCAGAGAATGTTCCTTTTATCCCCCACAGCCCCACCAGCATTTGTTATTGGTTGATTTCTTAATAATAGCTATTCTTTGTAGAGTGAGATGGAATCTCAGTGTAATTTTAATTTTTTAAGGAAATTGTTTTATTTATTTATTTATTTTTGTGGAACCAGGGATTGAACTCAGACCCTTGTACTTGCTAAGCAAGCGCTTATTCCACTGAGCTATTTCCCCAGCCCTCAGTGTAATTTTAATTTGCATCTCTCAAATGAACAATGCACACATAATAATTAAGATACCATAATTCAGCAAAAGAGCAGAATAGTAAAAGCTGTTAGAAGAAACAGATCACCTTCATCAGAATCACAGCAAATTTCTCAACACCATCAAGTCAAGAGGAACTTGGAGTGAAGTATTTCAGGTCCTGAAAGAAAATAACTTCCAACCCAGATTGTTGCACACTGCAAAACATCTATCAAATTCAATGGCAAGATAAGATTCTTCTATGACACAGAACAGCTGAAGAAATTCATGACCACCAAACCAATCCTACAAAGAGTACTGACAGACATTCTAGAAAGAGACATAAAAAAACACGTCAAGAACAACAGAAATAAACCATCAAGCAGGGCAAGTCACCAAGTAAGCAATGTGTTTAACATTTTCATACATTATGCCAGTTCTACTTCTGAGAAGTCAGATTATTCTAGTTGGCTGTTTTTGGGTTGGAGCTTTAAATTTGGGTATCTGATCTGAATTTTTTTTCATAATTCTAGATATTAGCATTTTATCTGAGGAAGAGCTGGCAAAATTTTTTTCCATACTATGGATTATCACCTTACTGTTGATGGTTTCTTTTTCTGTGCAAAAGCTTTTAAGTAAGATGAAATAAATAAATAAATGAGATCCCAAATGTTGGTAATCTGTGATATTTCCTATGTGATCAGGGTTTTGTTCGTAAAGATTTTTGCCTATACCTATGTCTTCTAGAGTTCTACCACTCTATCTTCCAGCACATTTACTATTTCTGTTTCAATATTTAGATCCCTGATCCATGTTGGTTTTAGTTTAGTACGTGGTGATAGACATGGATCTAGTTTTAGTCTTAAGCATGTGGAAAGCCAGCTTTTCCAGCACTACTTGTTAAATATGCTATCTTTCTTCCATTGAAGGTGTTTGGTTCTTTTGTCAAAGATAGTATGACTGGGGGGGCTGGGGAAAGAGCTCACTGGTCTAAGAGCCTGCCTGGCAAGTTCAGGGACCTGGGTTCAGTCCCCTGTACCGCATGTCATACTGGCCTTGGAACCAGAATGGATTGTGCTGGGCACTGAAACCAGGTGTGGTGGTACATGCCTGTGATCCCTGGGGAAACTGAGACAGGAGGATCACTGTGAGTCTGAGCTGCATAGCAAAACCCTGTACCAAATAAAGTATTTTCTAAATTAAAAAGAGAGACAAGATAGCTGAGTGTGTTTAGATTTGCATCTTCTAATTTGTTCCATTGATCCTTGGGTTTATTAGTACCATTTTTTTAAATAACAGTAGCTTTGTAATACAATTTCAAGTTGGGAATTGTGATGCCCCCCTGCCTTACTTTTGTAGCCCAGAATTGCTTTTGCTATTTTAGGTCTCTTCTGGTTCCATATGAATTTTAGGAATGTTTTCTCTAATTCTATGAAAAATGTTACTTACATTTTGATTGGAATTACATTAAGTCTGTATAACAATTTTGGAAGCCTGTTACTCATTGGTTTTTCCTAACCAAGAACAAGAGATTTCTTTCCATTTTCTGATAGCCTCTTTAAACTCCTTTGTTCAGAGTACTATAGGTTTCATCGTAAAGGTCTTTTACTTCCTTTGTTAGATTGATGCACAGGTTTTTTGTTTTTTGTTTTTGTTTTTAGATGCTATTGTAAAAGGTGTTGTTTCCCTAATTTCTCTCTCAGTGTGTTTTTTATTTGTGTACAAGAACGCTACTGATTTCCCCCCCCCCCCACCTTGGGACAGGGTGTACAGGGTATACAGTGTCTTATTGCATAGATGGGACTGTATGTTTACAGCTTCCCAAGTGCTGGGATTACAGGGGCATGCTACCACACCCAGTCTCAATCTCTGTGACAGCATGCCCCAGGGGTGGGACAGGCACAGCAGCCCTGGGGATTGAACTCCCAGCCCCTGTATCTGCCTAAGCAGGCACTTTAATCTGCTGAGCTATTGGGCTGGCCCCTAAATGTGTTTCATCATCCTTTTTTCCTTTCTTTTTTTTTTTTTTTTTTTTTTTTTTTTTTTTTGGTACTGGGAATTAATCCTGGGACCTTGTGCTTACCAGGCAGGCACTTATGCCACTGAGCCATCTTCCTGGCCCCGCTATTGATTTTTACATTTGATTTTCTATCCAGTTAAACTATCAGGGTCCTGGTCAAGGACCACCAATTTCCTGCTCAAGGTATGATGACAGAAAAAAACACAGACAAGAGATATATTTTAGTAACAAAGGGCACCAGGATAGTCAAAGCCCAGTGACTGGCTAAGACCCTGAGGCTCAGTGTCCCTGGCCATCTTGCTTGATGGGAGTGGGGGCGCTGTAGGGCTGCAGGAAGTGATGGGGTGAAACTTGATGCAGTCAAGGTTCAAGAATTGAGGAGCAATACATTTTTAGAAAAGTGCACAGAAACATGAGGGCTAACCAATAACCTGATTGTCTGCTAAGAGTGACTACTGAGTTACAAGGAGTTTGTATGAATCAAGTCCTCAGCTGACATATTATCTTGCTTTGTTAGTTTCATCTTTAGCCATTGGCTTAAAGATTAACCTGTCCTTAAACCAGCTGTGAATCTCACAAGTCATGTAGGCCTAGGACAGATTCTCACTTGATTTTTATGCCAATTCATTAATATTAATTACTGTCTTCTCTGTACTGCATCAAGCTGGTCCTCAGTGCTGTGCTACTAAATTTAGTTATTAATCTTTTGGTGGAGGTTTTTGGGAATATTTCTATGTAGAGATCATGTCATCTACAAATAATGATAATTTTACTTCTTCCTTTCCTTTCCTGTTCTTCCTTTCTTTCTTTTGTCTATTTTGTCTAACTAATACTTCCAGAAGTTGATTGAACAGGAATGTTGATACTGGACATCCTTGTCTTGCTACTGATTTTAGTTTGAAAGCTTTCAGTTTTTATCCATTTAATATGACATTGGCTGTAGGTTTATCATAGATAGCTTTTAGCAGAATGAGATAAAAACCTTCTGTTCTAATTTTCTATAGGGTTTTTGTCATCAATAAATGCTGGACTTTTTTAAATGTATTTTATGCATGTATTGAGATGATCATGTAGTTGTCCTTAGCTCTATTAATATGGGGTATTGCATTTATTGATTTGCATATGTTGAACCATCACTGTATCCCAGGATGAATCTTAACTTGATTGTGGTATATAATCTTCTTGATGATTTGCCTTCTGCCTGCCAGTATCTAATTGAAGAATTTTGCATCTATATTCATTAGGGAGATTGGTTCATAGATCTCTATTTTTGGTTGGGTCTTTGGGTAATGCTTGCTTCCAAGAATGCAGCTTGGTAGTACATGCCTGTGTGGTGGATTGTTAACTGATGTTCATCTTGTTTCACCCACCCTAATTGAACTAGCATAGTGCTGGGTATGGGAGGCCCACCCGAGTAGGTTGCCAGCAGCATAAGAGGCAAAACTGGAGGAAAGCTGATGTAGGCTGTTAGGGAATCTGTTTGGAGAAGTTGTTGGAGCTGTTGGAAGCTGTTGGCTCTCTTGGACTAGTCTGCTAGAGGACCTTGTCATGCTGGCTTTCCTGATGAACTTGGCTATTCTTGTTGGAGGAGGAGCTCAGGACTTTCATTATTGTTGAGAATGGCTATGGTTAATTTTGGAGGAGCTCTGGTCTTCATCTTGAGTATCAATTCCTGGTTCCGGAGGGGAAGATGTTACACTGCTCACCTCATGGAGAAGTTTGTCACATTGGCTTTCCCCATGGGAACTCAACTTTCCTCACTGCTGGGTAAGTTCAGGACCTCACTGTTGCTGAGGTTGGCTGTGGTACCGTTAGGGGAGCTCTGGTGCTTACCTTGAGCATTGCTTCCTAGCTCCAGTTCAGATTCCTCAGCCTGCTACCACAGATCCTACACTGGCATAGACTTTCTACCTTTCACCACTGACTTTTGGGCCTTTCTAGGGCAGATTTGTGAAGCTGGTCTACATGAGACTTTGTTTTGAGTTCTAGCCCTCCAGTTGGACTTTTGAGAAACATTACTATGAGCTCTAGGGTTTTTTTTGGATTTTTTGATATTTAGTGTGTGGATAGATTTCCTGAGCTCCTTGTATATGACTTTTTGGTGATTCATTATAAAATAATATTATAAAATGTATCTTGTATTACATTTTATACCCCAAACCATGACAGCCTGTTATCCTAGGACTGGAGAGACTGAGGCAGGAGGATTGTTACAAGTTTGATACCAACCTGGGCTACAGAGTGAGCTCAAGGCCAGCTTAAACTGCATAGTGAGACCTCGTCTCAAAAAAAAAGACAAAAACAAACAAACAAAAAAATAACCCATGATTTTGGGAGCATTGCTTCCTTTTCAGTTTCATTAAAGAGTTTGAGAAGTAGTGGAATTAAGTCTTCTCTAAATTGTTTTATAGAGTTAAAGAATAAGTCTGTCAGGACCTTGGCTTTTCTTTGTTGCTTAGTTTTTAATTACACATTCAATTTCATTGACTGATACAGATTTATTTAGAATTTTTATAGTCTTTATTTAGTATTGGTAGTTCATATGTATCTAGGAATATGTCCATTTCTTCTGTGTTTTCCATCTACTTTTTTTTTTTTTGGTGGTACTAGGGATCAAACTCAGGACCTTGCACTTGACAGGCAAGCACTTACTACACTGAGCTATCTCCTCAGCCCCTTCCATCTTACTCAAAAACAGGAAGTTTCTCTGGAGCCAGGGAGGTAGCTCAGTGGAATAAGCACTTGCCTGGCAAGCACAGGGGCTTGAGTTAATCCCCAGGTCCACCAAAAAAACAAACAAACAAAAAAAGGCTCTGAAACTATCTATTGATAATTTTATCAGTTAGATTTACTACACAAACAGATATGACACAAGATATATAAATATATAAGAAGTTATATTTATATAAATATATAAGATTACCATATTATGGTCAGTCACACAATTGGATGAGGATGTGTGCAGACGGTGTCTACACACTGGAGGCTAAAAGGTTGAGTCCAAGATTTGAAGCTTACTGCAATGGAATCTATGCCAGAAGGCTAGAGTCTGCAGCAAAAGGCTGTAGAGTTCCAGGCAAAAAATAAAGTCTGCCCTGAAAGCCAGTAGATGATGTCCAAACTAAAAAGGCAAAGACTGAGCTCCTCTGAAAATACAGCAATCCTTATTTGCCTATTATGCCATCTAGACATTGAGCTTTCCTAGAGTAGATCCTCTACATCCAAGGGCATAAATAGCCACCCCAGGGCAGGTCCTGTATACCCTAGGATGTAGAATTGCCAATTCACTTAGTTAACCTTGTGAACTTTGCAAGTTGACACTGTGAAACAACCATAACAATGTTCTTCCAGATTTCTGCATCCCACAATTTCCAGGATCAGTAGTGATTTTACCTTTTCATTCCAAACTGTATGGACATGATTCTTTGCTTTTTATGATAAGGTTGGTTAAGTGTTTCTCAGTGTTATTTAATCTTTCACAGAACTGACATTTTGATCCATTGATGCTTTGTATTTTCTTAGTCTCCAATGCATTAATTTCTAATCTGATCTTCATAATTTATAATTATAAATCATACATTATCTTTATAATCACACAAGCTTTGGGTTTGACTTGTTCATTTTCTAGATGCTTAAGGTTCAAGATTAGGTTGTTTATTTGAGCTCACTCTGGTTTTCTAATGTGGGCATTCACTGCTATGAATTTTCTTCAGAGGACAGCTGTCATTGCATCCCACAAGTTCCAGTATATTGTATTGGCATTATCATTTAATTGTAGAGAACCCGGGTAGATAGCTTAGTAGAATAAGCACTTGCCTGGCAAGCATAGGGTCCTGAGTTCAATCCCCAGTACTGAAAAAAAAAAAAATGTAGAAACTGTCTAATTTCTTCTTTAATTTCATCTGTAATCCATTGATATTCAGTAGGGTATTATTTAAATTCCATGTGTTTATGAAGCTTTTATACTCACTTTTGCCATTGATTCCAATTTCTTTGCACTGTTGTCACCTCAAATTATTTCTGATTTGATTTTTGTCAAAGCCTCATTTATCTGCTTTGTTACTTCTGCTGTTGCCTCTTCAGAGAGTTCAGGTGAGTGGCTTTCATATTGTTCTACCTCAGTGCTCCCTGGGTTTACTTTTGGTGATCTGGAAGTCTAAAGTTGTGTCTTGTTTCTCTGTCTTATTTTCTTTCTTTTTTCCTTTCTTTCTAATTTAACACCTGGGTTGATGCTTGTAAATTGCTTATGGCAAGTAGCTTGATGGATAGTATTTAGAATCTTTAGGAAGGTTCCAGGTATATCTAGCTTTTGGGTTTTGAGTCTGTTGTAAGATACTCTCTTCAGTGTTTTTTTTTTTTGTTTTTGTTTTTTTTTTCAGAACCAGGGGGTTGAACTCAGACTCTTGCACTTGCCAGAGAAGCACTTATTTCACTGAGCCATTTCCCCAGCCCCTACTCTCTTCAATTTATTGGGGATGAGAAGTTGCTGCCTATTTGACCTAGTCTCTGGTTCTTTGGTCTTGACCTATACTTTTTATGACCCGTAGGCAAAGTAAAAGTTTTGGCATGCTGACAACTGATTAGGACAATTATGCAACTTTGACTAAAGCTGTATAATAAACAATAACAATAGCATCAAACACAACCTAAAAAAATGACAAATCAGTAACTAAATTTTGTACCTTTAGCCATGTGAACTAGATTTATGGTTATATAACAAATTTTAAAATAATTCAGAAAATTGTGTAGCATAAATAGGCTCTCAGTATGGTGATTTTAACCTCAGGGAAGAAAAATTAAAGGAGTTAGGGGGAGAAATAAAGATATAGAAGAAAAAGATATTAGAAGCAAGGTTGGAGGACAAAGGAAGAGTATAAATCCTTTGGGAAACTGGTGAAGACAGGCAGCAAAGAAAGAAGCAAGAAATGAAAACAAGAATAGAACAGAACAACAACAATAACAAAAACTGGAAACAATGTTTATACTCATATATAAATGGGAACAACAACACAACAACAACAAAAAAAAACAGAACACTATAAAAACAAGAATAGAGAATAGGAGAAAAATGTCCATGTCAAGTCATGTCTCTGCAATCAAAGGTAGACAAAGTAGGCAGACATAGTCCAGATTCATGTTGACTAGTCTTAGTAAGCCAGCTGTGGCTTTATAAGAGAGCTGTGGATAATCCTAACAATTGCCTGCACCTTTTTTCAGTTCCACTGAAGCTCAGGCTGGTTTCTGGCTATGAGGCTGGAACCCAATTTATTCAACATTCAGTGTACTTCCTGCTCGCCTCAAATTGACTTCCAGCCCTATTGAACTCAGTGCCTTGACCCCCTGATGACTTGAACTTGGAAGCCACACCCTAACACTGGCAGCCACTAGCTGGACCAGCCTGTGGCTATTCTCACTCCTAGACTCAGTTGGCCTGTCTTCAGAATGGCTACTGGCAAGTCGCCCTCTCCTGGGGGACATCTGAACCTAAATATTAACTCATAATCCTCTGCAGCCAGTGCAGCCCCCACTCCATCCCACAGAGACCTCTGCAGGCAGCAGTAGTCACTGTCCATCTGCAGGTCTGAGTTGGCTTTTCCATGCAGTAAGTCTGGAGGAGGAAGAAAGCAGAGCCTGCCACCCACTTCATTGTTGCAGTCTGTCTTCACACTCCCCATTGGCTTTAACTCTTGCTTCAGATCCAGCTTGGGTCTCCGGGACCTACCTCTCTCCTCATGGACCTACCTTTCTTCCTCATGGTTCTGTATTCCAGCACCTGCACCCTAAATCTCGGAGAGATCCTTTCTCTGCTGTTCACCACTCTACCATTTTCCCAGAAGAGTCCACTGTCTTAATCTTTATTTCTATGTTTTATTTTCCATAAATTTAAGAATTTATTTTTGTAAATGATTTTCTGTTTACCTGAGATTTAAACACAAGAAACAGCTGTTCTACCTTTTGTTTGTTTGAAAAGTGTCACCTTTGTTCACTAGTTGGATATATCAATTAATTGGTCAATAAGCTATGTTCACAGTTGTTATAGTATATATTAAGATGTCCCCCATGAGCCTCATGTGCCCATAGACTGGACCTTTATTTTTATTTTTTCAACTTTATTTATTTAATCACTAGATACAGGATCTATACAGCTTAGACTCATAATGATCCTCCTGCCTCAGCCTCCCCAGTGCTGGGACCACACTCCTGGTATGCACCACCACTCCTGGTTTCAAGTGCTGCCTCATCATGTAGAACCACAGATTGAACTTGCGTTCTTGCATTTGCCAGGCAGGTGCTTAGACTGCTGAGCTATCTCACCAGCTGCAATGCTAGACTTTTCGAAGGTCATTGGATTGCTGGAACTTGTTAGGGGAAAGATCTGGTGGGCAGCAGTGAGTCACATGAGAGATGTATCTTCCTCTCCTCCTCCTGCTGCCCAGTGATGTTGAGCAGAGCAACTTTTCTTCCACAATACCCTTCTGCCATAGTGTCTTGTCTAGGAGCCAAAAGGCTATGGGCTGAAACCAGTGCAAACTATGGGCCTCTCTTCTTTTAATTTTCTGCTTTGGGTTTTGTATCCCAGCAACAAGAAAATGACTAATACAATGGGTAACATCCTGTACACACAGTTACCCTCTTTTACTGATTTTCTTTTAGATGAAAATCTAAACTAATTTAGTTTTGAGAACCACTAAGAACAAAAATACAGGTTTGGAGGGAAACTACATTGTCTCAATGAGTATTAAAAAGGTGAAATTTCAGGTATTCATGTGTAGGTAAAAAAAGATTATGTAGATACCATAAGGCTTGAGGAGCAGTTCTCTAAGGCATAATTCTGCAGGTTAAAGGAAGAATAAATTTACATAAACAACAGATATATATATATATATACATACATATGTGTGTGTGTGAGTTTGGAAAAATGCATAATAAATTATAATCATATTATATTTTGTTTCTGTAACAAAGATATGTAAAACCTTTTTCATACAAATTACCATTCCTGATTTATTTAAAAATCAATTATTGGCAGGAAAGTGAGCGGTGGTGCCCTGAGTTTCCTGCTGATCAGAATGACCCAGACTGTGGTCGTACACAGTGAGCGGCACCAGAGCATGGGGACCCGTGACCCTTGCAGCTCCGTGGTCTGGTTTCCTGCCTACCGTGCATTCTCTTTCTTCTGCTTGGGTTGCGCTCAGCCAATGTGGAAACCAAATCAACTGCTGGTTCTGGGACCTGGTGCGGACACCCCGGTCAACCAGAAAGGAATTTCTGATGAGGCAATCAGTAGCATCTTTAGGAATGTGAACACCAAGGTAGTTGGTGAAGGGAGCAGTAGTTCCAAGGGGAAAATACATTCTTTAAAAGCACGGGCTGCCTTGATTGACATGAAAGAAGGGGTGGTGAATTCTCCAGGGACCTCTGAGAGATGTGTTTGATAACAAGCAGTTCATCACTGATATTTCTGGCTCAGGAAATAATTGGGCTATAAGTCACAAAGGTTTTGTGAGTCTTTACCAAGAACAAATTTTTTTTATTATTTTTTTAATTCTTTGATTTCCTTTTTTAAAAAATATTTTTATTGAGAAATAAATATCAATGAGATAGTTTCAATGCAGATTAATAGGACAGTTTCAATGATTAATACATTATACTTTGTTATCTTCTTAGTGGTTATCCATAGTACAAGAAGCAGACAGGATATCCTGTCCAACACTATTAGTACAAATCTTTCTTCTCATTGAGTTAAGTGAAAGTACCTGTAGATCTATCCTAACTATTCTGTATATACAAATCCAAGATAGTCCTTCCTTTCTAGCCCCTTTTTTTGGTTTAGTCCTGTCAGAGATGGGTATTCCACTGGCATCTAAATTCTATAGGTGCATGAATTCAGGAAATAATCCGACACAGTCTGGAAGTCCACAATAGTAGTGGATTATCCGCAGAAGTTGTTGACTTGAGCCCTTCACAGCTCAGTATATTAATATGGCTTTACTTTATATACCTTGTTTTTATATTTTTCTGCTGGATGGATAAGACCAAGATAAAGCAAGACCTGTGTAACAAGAAATGTAACTTTTGTATCTGATAAGGTCAGTCAAGTACCCTCAGGATTTATCCTGTAACACTGTACCTCACTTTGTAGATCCTTTATCAGTGTCAGCCATGTGGATGAGTCACGGCCATTGCTTGAACAATTTGCTTTCTGTGAAAGCCTGAGAAAATGTTTTCTCTCCATGTGACTCTTGTTAGGCACATTATACATCATTGATTACATTCCTCTGTGGCTCCATAATCTCCTTGATCAGAAAATTTGGGGCACAACTGAGTTCCATGATGTTACAGTACAGGTTCTCCTATGTCCTGAGTCTTCACTGGCCTTGAAAGGTTAGGCCCAAAATATTGGATGACTTCGCAGCCCTTCCTTTTCTCCAAGTTTTGATCTGCAAACTTAGGTTGTTAACCCTCCAGAAGAGAAACTTATTATTACCCTGCAATATATGCAGCTCAGTTTACCCTCACTATCTGTGTAAATATCAAACATCATAGGCATAACATGGAACAGGGATTTTCCATCAAGTCTTTATGTTAAACCTTAAGTCTTTCTTGAAGAAGGAAAAATTTTGAAAAAATAGGAACGAACACTTACATGTATTTATACAGAAATTTAGAAATCTAACCATACACAGCATAGTAGTAGGACTGTCCTGTGACTTTTTTTACTTGTGCCTTTTTTTATCATTACCCTTTATTTAAAAAAAAAAAAAAACAACTTTTATTTGAAAGACAGTATAGTAAAACGTGGTATGACATGACAATAAGTACAAATTTAGAAAACCAGAATGATAGGCATCCCAAGCATGACCCTTGTATTACACATTGCTATCTCCAGTGCAGTTACTCGGTTCACAGGTATCAGCATACATAGTTAATCAGGGTGATATTCCTATCAATTAACTGCTAGTTTCAAAAACCTGCTGATGTTTCTCAGGATCATTGCTTTACCCATTTAGTGCATATAAATGTATGGCTTTGCCCCTGTTGTGTTTCCAAGCTTTTCTGCTTGTCCAATGCTCAATTTCTCGCTTTCCTCTTAATTGTGTTAAACATTTCTATTTGTAATTCTTCTTTTGAGTACTTATAATTAGAAGACTATACAATATTTGCACATGTAGGTCTGGTTTATTTCACTTACAAGTATATCTTCGCGTGGCATCCACTTAAATATGAGTGCTTCAAGGTTATAATTCCTTATAGCTGAGTAATACTCCATTGTATAAAAATACCACATCTTTTTCAACCATTCCTCATGTGACAGGCATCTTGGTTGTTTCCAACATTTGGGCATCACAAATTGTGCTACTATAAACATAGGTATACTTATATCACTATGATATGATGTTTTCAGTTCCTCCAGTAAAATTCCCAGGAAGGGGATAGCAGGCTTGAATGGGATTTCCAGTCCTAGTTTTTTAAGGAATCTCCACACTGATTTCTATAATGGTTTCACCAGTCTACATTCTCACCAGCAATGGAGAAGGGTTTCCTTTTCCCCACCACCTCTCCAACATTTCTTGTTTGTTGATTTCTTTATGATAGCCATTATTTCTGGGTTAAGATGGTATGTCAGTGTTGTTTTAATTTGCATTTCACAGATGGCTAGTGATGTGGAGCATTTTTTCATGTATTTATGTGCTTCTGTAATTTTGTCCTCTGAGAACTGTGTGTTCATCTCAGATGCCCATTTCTGGACTGGGTCTTTAATTTTGAGGGTCCTAATGTTTTATAGTTCTTTATAAATTCTTGAGAGCAGATCTTTGTCTGAGTGCTTATGAGTTAGGATTTTTTCAGAATTTATGGGTTGTCTTTTCACTTTGTTGGTAATTTCTTTTCAAGTGCAAAAACTGCTCAGTAAGAGGTGGTCCCAGTTGTTAATTCTTTCAAATATTGCCTGTGCGATTTGATTTTTGTTCATGAACTCTTTGCCTGCCCCTATGTTTTCAAGAGTTCCTCCTACTTTCTCTTCCAGGAGACTGAGTGTTTCTGTTTTAATGTTCAGATCTTTAATCCATTTTGACTTTAGCTTAGTGCATGGTGATAGACCTGGGTCAAGTTTTAGTTTTCAGCATGTGGAGAGCCAGTTTTTCCAGAACCATTTGTTAAAGAGGCTATCTTTCTTCCAGTAAGCATGTTTGGCCCCTTTCTTGAAGATCAGGTGCTTGACTGTCTTCGTAGACAGCCTGCATGTTCTAATCTGCTCCGTTGACCCTCAGATCCTTTTCGTTCCAATACCATGTTGATTTTATCACAGTAGCTCTGTAGTATAATTTCAAGTCAAGAATTGTAATGCCTCCTGCTTTTCTTTGTTGGCCAGGATTGTCTTTGGTATTATAGATCTTTTCTGCTTCCAAATAAATTTCAGGAATGATTTCTCTAGGTATGGGAAAAATGTTGGTAGTAATTTGATAGGGATTGCATTGACTCTGTACAACAAAATTGGGAGTATGGCCATCTTCACGATGTTGGTTCTTCCTATACATGAGCAAGGAATATCTTTCCATTTTCTGCAATCTTCTAAAAATCTCCTTTTTCAGAGTACTGTAATTTTCCCTGAAAAGATCTTTGACTTCTTTAGTTAGATGAATTCCAAGGTATTTCATTTTTCACAATGCTATTGTAAAAGGTATTGTTTTTCTAATTTCCTTCTCAGTGTTTGTTATCTGTGTGGAATAGGAATGCTATTGACTTTTGAGTATTGACTTTGTATCCTGCTATCCTACTGAATTTGTGTATCAATTCTAGTAGCTTGTGGGTCTTCCGAGTAAAGTATCATGTCATCTACAAATAATGATAATTTGACTTCTTCTTTACCTATTCTTATTCTATTTATTTCTCCCTCTTGTCTAATGGTTCTAGCTAATGATTCCAGAATTATATTGAATAGGAGGAGTGATAGAGGACATCTTTGTCTTGAACCATATCTGAGAGTAAAGATTTTAGTTTTTCCTCATTTAGAATTCTATTAGCCATTGGGTTGTCATAGTTGGCTTTTATGAAATTGAAGTAGAGGCCTTCTATTCCAATTTTCTGTAGGGCTTTGAACAAATGATTGTTGGACTTTGTCAAAAGCATTTTCTGCATTAATTGAGACAAATTTGTGGTTTTTAGGTTTTGCTCTACTGATATAGTGTATTACATTTACAGATTTGCACATATTGAACCATCCTTGCATCCCTGGGATGAATTCTACCTGGTTATGGTGTATGATCTTCTTGATGATTTGCCGTATTCTGTTTGCTGGGATTTTATTGAGGATTTTTGCATCTATGTTCATGAAGGACATTGGCTTGTAGTTCTCTTCTTCAGTTGTGTCTTTCCCTGGTTTTGGTATAAATATAATACTTGTCTCCAGGAATGATTTTGGCAGAACTGTTTACTTTTCAATTTCATTGAAGAGTTTGTGGAATGTAGGTTTTATATCTTCTTGTTCAGTTTTGATAATTTGTACCTTTGTAGAAATCTGTCCATTTTTTCTCTGTCTTCTGTTCTGTGAGCCCAAAGATTCTCAAAGTAGCTATTGAAAATCTTCTGAATTTCTACTGGGTCTGTAGTGATTACATCCTTTTCATTCCTTATTGCTTGTATTTGAATTTTTTCTTTCATCTTTTTTATGAGGTTAGCTAGGGGATTATCAATTTTATTTAGTCTTTCAAAGAACCAGCTTTTTGATTTGTTGATTCTTTGAACTGTTTTCTTCATCTCAATTGAATTAATTTCTGCTCTAATCTTTATGAATTCTTCCCATTTTGGGTTCTGGGTTTGGTTTGTTCTTCCTTTTCTAGATGTTGGAGGTGCAGCATTAATGTGTTTATTTGTTCCTGTTCTGTTTTCTTAATGTGTGAGTTCATAGCTATGAATTTCCCTCAGAGAACTGCCATCATCACATCCCATACATTCCGATAAGTTGTGGTTGAATTTTCATTATAGATATTGTTGAATTTCTTGTTTAATTTCATCTGTAACCCATTGATTGCTGAGTAGGGCAGTGTTTACTTCCCATGTTTTTAGAGGGGTTTTCTGGTTTCTTTTGTCATTTATTTCCAGTTTCATTGAACTGTGGTCAGCTAATATGCATGGGATAATTTCTGTTTTCTTGACCTATGGACCAGTATGTGATCTATTTTAGAATATGACCCATGTGCAGCTGAAAAAAATGTGTATTCAGCTGTAGTTGTGTATTCACTTTGTATATGTCCACCAAGTCCATTTTTTCCATGCTCTGGTTCACTTCTGCTACTTCTTTGCTAATTTTTTGTCAAGTTGATCTATCTTTTTGAGATAAGGGGGTGGTAAGGTCTCCTGTTAAAATTATGGTATTGGATATTAGATTTTTCATGTCCATTGAGATTTGTCTTGTACTATTGCGTGCTCCCATGTTTGGTGCATACATATTTATGAGTGTTACCTCTTCCTCTTGAATTTTTCCCTAACCAGTATATAGTAGCCTTTTTTATTTTGTTTGATGGTTCTTGGTTTGAAGTTGAGACTGTCTGAGAACAGGATTGCTACCCCTGCTTTTTTTCTGAGGTGCTGGGGCATTTAGTACTGTTTCCACCCATTGATTTTCAGCCTATGAATTTCTTTATGAGTTAAGTGTGTTTTTTGCATACAGCATATTGTTGGATCTTTTTTCTAATTCAGTATGCCAGTCTATTTCTCTAAATTGGTGAATTGAGTCCATTTACATTGATGGTTATAATTGAGATGTGTTAACGTACAATTGACAGGTTATTTACATGCTGTTATTTACTCCTTTTTCTCCTGTGTTTAACTTTTGTCCTTGGGCCAGGGAGATGGCTCAGAGGAATAAGCACTTCCCTGGCAAGCACAAGGGCCTGAGTTCAATCCCCAGTTCCACCAGAAAAAAAAATTATTTGTCCTATTACTGGGTTCCTTCTGTTCTCATTGGTGGAGTTCTGATGATTTTGGTCCCTTTCTAGAACATCTTTCAGTAGTCTATGTAAGACTGGCTTTGTCATTCATGAAATTCTTTAGTTGTTGTTTCTCATGGAAGTATTTCACTTCTCCATCAAGCCTGAAAGAGAGTTTTGCAGGGTATAGTAGTCTGGGCTGGAATTATTTTCGTAGAGGACTTGATGTGCTCTGCTCCATGCTCTCCTTGCCTTCATGGTTTGTGCAGAAAAATCAGCTATAATTCTGATAGGCTTTCCTTTGAATGTGATCTGCTTATTTTCTCTAGCATCTTTTAGTATATTGTTCTTGTGCTGGATTTCTTGGATCTTGACTATTGTATGTCTCGGTGTGTTTTTAATTGGGTTGAAGTTATTTGGAGTTCTGTATGCTTCGGTTACCTGAATGTGAGATTGTTTCCTCATATTTGGAAAGTTTTTCGCTATTCTGCCCACATTCTTTTTATATCATTTGTATTGACTGCTTCTTTCTCATTGATGCCTATTAGTCTCACATTGTTCATCTTTGCATCGTCTTGCATGTGATGAATTATTTTTTCCTGCATCCTAGTTGTTTTTAAAAGATCTTTTCTCACCTTTTCACTAGCTGCACCAGCATCTTCTAGATCTGAAACTCTATCTTCACTTTCACTCAAACATTTTGCAGGCTTATGATTGAGATTTTAAGTTCCTCTACATCTCTTTGACTCTGCTTCATGCAATTATTTCTTTCCTGTATTGCTCATTCAAGGAATCCGTCATTTTTCTAATCTCTTTTTTTTTTTTATCAATGTCTTCTTTAGAAGTATTTATTAATTCTTTTACTGCAGAGTTTTTTTCAGATTAGGTTTCCTCTATATCTTTCTGCATTTGATTGTTTACTTCAGATATTTGGTTTTTTATTTAAGAAATAAATTCTGCTCTGAGTTCCTATATACCTTTCTGCTATTGCTTATTTATTTCTCATGCTATTAATTCATACATTTCAGCTGAGCTAGTGTCCTCTGCACTTGTTCTAGGTGGCAATTGGGTTTCCTCCATATGTTTCTGTATTTGATTCTTTACTTCAGATCCTATGAATTCAGAGATTTCTTTTTTTATTTCAGAAATTAATTCTGCCTTGAGTTCCTCTATATCTTTCTGCTGTTGTTTCCGAACTAGTGTCTTCTGCACGTGTTCTTGGTGGGCTCGAGTCCTAAGATTGCATTTTGCTCCTTGCTTTTATCATTTCATATAGCACTGACCTCTGATCTTTAGTGCAGTTATAACCTTAACACCTAATGAAATTCAGATATCTAGATACCAAGTTCTAGTTCATGTAATTGAGCCCAGTGTGGGTCTGGCTGCTGTGCTCAGCTCTTTCTTGTTGCTGCCCTTGGAAGTGAGTCTGATGTGCCCCTTTGACAAGATGTTGATCTCCTGGATTAGCTGTGTGGTTTTGACCCTATTCTCAATGCAGGGACTACAGCTGTAGAGTTTCACCCCAGGCCTGTATGTCACACCTGGGCTGGGTTTAGAGGATTATGGGGGCGGAGCATAGAAGCTCTCCCATACACTCACCAGGCCTGGGCTTTGGTGGGTCTGCAGGGCTCCCAAGAAGGTGGTGGATATTCTCAGTCATAGGGTGGGCTATGCTGGGTCTGGAGGGGTGGGGCATGTCCACAGAAGACGGCGAAAGGTCTCTCTCATGCAGTGGGCCTGGTCTTGGTCCAGCAAGCACAGGACAGCACAGCAGCTCTCCCACACACTCCCACGGCCTGGAGTTGGGCAGATCTGGAGCAGTCCCTAGAGCACAGCAAGAACAAATTTTAGAGAAACTCAGAAAATCTGCAGAATACTGTGATTGTTTGCAATGTTTCTTTATAATCCACTCCATGGGAGGAGGAAGAGGATCTGGACTTGATACATCTCTTTTAAAGGTGCTTGAAGATGAATTTCCAGAAGTATGCAGATTTGTGACTTCCTTTTACCCTTCCAGTAAGAATGATATCATAACTTCACCTTACAATAGCATCTTGGCAATGAAGAAACTCGAGCATGCAGACTGTGTTGCCCATTGCCAATCAATCATTATTTAACATCATTAGCAAAATAAGCCTTGTGGCAAGTTCTGGAAAATTGGATCCAAGTGGGAAGCCATTGTGGTTACTTCAACTGCTACAGCTCTTAAGACACAACATAAGAATCCCTTTGATGCAATGAACAGCATTGTGGCAAATTTGGTGCTCCATCTAATGAGGTAATCTGGCTTAAGAACAGTTGAAAAACTGTTTCAATGCTTGGAATTTCTGAAGTTGCATTTTTCTTTTTCTTTTTTTTTTAATTTTTTCTAATTTTAGGGAAGGGTCTACAGGATGTTTAGGCTCTTACTACTGGATCAGACTTATAGTAATCTGCCTGTTCACAGCCTCCCAAGAGTTGGGACTACAGGAGTACGCCCAGTATCAATGGCCAACTCAGTGCACCCGAGGGGCAGGGCCAGCACAGCAGGCCCAGGGATCAAACTCCCAGCCTCTGTGCCTGCTTGCAGGCACTTTAATCCACTAAGCTATTTGGCCAACCTGTATTTTTATTTTTCTGACTTGTAAGGGCTTTTTAAAATTTTGCCCTGGTTAGGAGAACCTGTACTATAACATCATGGAACTCAGTTATGCCCCAAATTTTCTGATCAGGGAGATTATGGAGCCACAGAGGAATGTGATTGATGATCTATAGTGTGTCTAAGGAGAGTCACATGGAGAGGAAACACTCTCTCAGGCGTTCACAAAGAGAAAACTGGTCAAGCGATGGCCATGACTCATCTACATGGTTGACACTGACAAAAGATCTACAAAGTGAGGTACAGGGTTACAGGATAAACCCTGCAGGGACTTGACTGACCTCATCAGATTCAAAAGTTACTTTTTTTGTTATATAGGTCTTGCTTTATCTCAGTCTTAACCATACAGCAGAAAAGTATAAAAACAAGATATATAAGGCAATAATAATAATCTGAGCTGCAAATGGCTCTAGTCAATAACTTCTTCAGATAACGCACCACTATTGTGGACTGCTGGCCTGTGTTTGGATTGTTTCACTGAATTGAAGCACCTATAATAATTGAATGACTATAGAATACCCACTCTGACAGGACTTAACAAAAAAGAAGAGATTCAAAGGAAGGACCATTCTGTGTTTGTATAAACAGTAGAGTTAGGATAAATATGCAGTACTTTTGTGTAATTCTATGAGAAGAAAGATTTGCACTAACAGTGCTTACACAGGATATCCTGTCTGCTTCTTGTACTATGGATAACCATAGTACAAATGGTTTCTTCATTGCCAAGATGCTAGGAAGATAACAATGTAAAAAGTATTAATTATTGAAACTGTACTATAATTAAGCTTTTAAAAAAAAAAGGTATACAGCTACATTCTCTTAATTCATTGAATAGAGGCATCTGCTCTAATAGTGTTTGTAATTAGAATATCATGCATGCACCTTGTACAACAAAAAATCACTACAAAAACAATATGCAATATATTAATTATTAAATCTGTTCTACCAATTTGATTTGAAACTGTCTCATTGTTATTTGTTCTTCAATAAAATAAATTTTAAAAAATTTGTCCTAGTATTGCACATTGCTGTCTTCAGCGCAGTTGTTTGGTTCATGGATATCAGCATGTATAGTTGGGTCAGGGTGAGAATCCCACCAATTAACTGCTAATTTCAAAAACTGATGGAGATTCTCTGGATCATTGCCTTAACCATCTTGTTATATAAGTATATGGTTTTGCCCCTGCCATGTTTCCTGGCTTTTCTCCTTGCCTTTTCTTCATTGTTTAATCCTTAAGTTCTTGCCTCCCATTTTATGTTATACCTTTCAATTTTTATTTCTTTTGAGTTCTTATGCTATGGAGACTATAAAATATTTACATATGCTGATACTGTGAACTGAACAACTGCACTAAAGATAGCAATGTGTCACACTAGGGCCATGCTTGGAATGCCTGTCATTCTGCTCTTCTAAAAGCATACTGCTTCTAATATCATATCAATTACTAGTATACTCTCTCTCAAGTAAATGTTTGTTTAAAAATGGTAATAAATGAAGAGGCAAGAAAAAGTCATAGGACTCTCCTGCTACAATGTTGTATATGGTTAGATTTCTAAATTTCTGTGTAAAAATTTGTGTTTACTTCTACTTTTTTGCTTTTTTTTAAATCTTTTCTATTATGTTTTCACATTCTGTAAGTATTTAAGGTTTAGCATACCAATGATTGATTAAAAAATACCTGTTCCATGTTGTGTCTAAGGCGATTGTATTCAGACAGATACTAATGTTAAGCTCAACAGCCTATACTTTAGGGTAATAATATCATTAAGCTTCTCTTCTGGGGGGTTAACAACCTAGTCTTCAGACCAAAATTTAGAGAAAAAGAAGGGCTTCCAGGACAGCCAACATTTTGGCCCTAGCCTTTGAAGGTCAGTGTGGACTCAGGACATAGGAGAACCTGTACTGTAACATCATTTAATTCAGTGAAGTCCCAAATTTTCTGATCAAGGAGATTATGGGGCCACAGAGAAAAGTTATCAACATTGTAGGGTGTGCCTAAGGAGAATCACCTAGAGAGAAAAAATTCTCTCAGGCTTTCACAGAGAGAAAATTGGTCAAGCAATGGCCATGACTCATCCAGATGGCTGACGCTGACAAAAGATCTACAAACTATGGTACATGGTTTCAGGGTAAATCCTGAGGGGATTTAACTGACCTTGTCAGATAATAAAGTTATATTTCTTGTTATATAGGTCTTGCTTTATCTTGGTCTTACCCATCTAGCAGAAAAGCATAAAAATGAGGTATAAAAAGTAAAGCTACATAAATATGCTGAGTTGTAAAAGGCTCAAGTCATATTAATATGCTGAGCTCAATGTCAACAACTTCTGACATTGCCAGTTCTATAGGTAACACACTACTCTTATGGACTACTGGATTATATTGGATTACTTTGCTGAATTCATGCACTTACAATATTTGAATGGCAGTGGAATACCCATCTCTGACAAAAGTAAACAAAAAAGGAGATAAAATGAAGGACCATTTTTGTAGTGAAATATATATATATATATGTATATATATATATATATACAAAATAGCATGGATGTACAGCTACTTTCTCTTAGTTCCATGAAAAGAATGTTTTGAACTAATAGTGTTTAGACAGGATATCATGTCTGCATCTTGTGCTCTGAATAACTACTACAAAGACAACAATATGCAATGTATTATTATAACTGTCCTACTAAACTGTTTTGAAACTGTCTCATTGCTACTTCTTTCTCAATAAAATTAATTAAAAATGGTAAATAAATAAAAATTATTAACTTGTATTAATTTGCAGAATAATTCTAATAGCAAAAATGCAAAATAAAACAATCAGAACCTAGTGTAAATAATCTGAAGGCAAATTAAAGCTATCTCCACTCTAAAAACCAATCCCAGCAAATGGAGGATGGTTCCTTGTTTTACTTATTTATATTCATGTATGTCTGCAATATATAATGATTACATTTATCATGAGAAGTTGATATATATACATAACATCTTAACTGTTCTTAAGTCCACTCTCCTTCCCCATTTTCTCCCCCTTCCCCGTATTGCCTCCGCCTCCCCTCCCCTTCCTTTGCTTTCCTATCCCTTTCCTTCCTGTGTTAGTTCACCTCCCTTCCTTTTCTTCTATCTTATTCCCCACTACCTTTTATTTTGCTCTTTATTTATATTTTGGATTTCTCATGCAGGAGAAACTGTGATATTTAAGTTTATGTGTCTAATTTATTTTACTTACCATTATGGTCTCAAGGTGCATCCATTTTCTTACAAATGGTTCAACTTTATTCTTCTTGAATAAATTCAAGTTTATTGCAAAGTAGTACTCCATCATTCTAAATGCCACTACATTTTCTTTATCCCATTCTTTTTTTTTTTTTTTTTTGTGGAACCAAGGATTGAACTCAGGCCCTTGCACTTGCCAAGGAAACACTTACTCTACTGAGCCATCTCTCCAGCCCCCATCCCATTCGTATGTTAATTGACCTACAGTCTACAACCACGATTGATTTAGCTATTGTAATTTATGCTGCGTAAACATGAGTGTGCACATATGATAAAAATAAATCATGACTGGTTCTTTTTGGATGATACCTAGGAAGGTAGCTCAAGTCACTAAACTGTTGTTTCTGATGCATTTAGAAAACAGACCAGGTGGGAAGATGTATGTCATAACCAGAATTTCCTTCTGGTTTTCTTTTTTTTTTTTTTTTTAGCGGAACTGGGGATTGAACTCAGGCCCTTGCACTTGCTAGGGACGTGCTTATTCGACTGAGCCATCTCCCTGGCATTACTTGTGGTTTCTGCATGTGCTATTGTGTTCCTTTCATTCATAGGTTTATTTCTTTGCCAATATCATGGGTGTTTTTATCATTGTGGATTAGTTATATAATGTGAACCCATAATTGTGATGCCACCTGCCTTGCTCTTGTTGCTTAGTATTGCTTTTGCTATTCTAGATCCTGCTATGGCTTGTGTCAGACATCTCTCTAAAGCCTCATGAAGTCACAGGGCATCCTTATAGCTGATAAATTCATGATCCAATGCTGGGGTTATGGGTGTAAGCATGCTGCACCCTCTCTGGGACAGACACCCTGAATGCAATACAAGGGAGGGGAAGAGGCCTGCTCACAGCCACTGCTCTTCCTCTTTGCTCCTGCTGTTTTTCTGTTTTCCACCTCCATGAATTGCTGCCCTCTTCATGTGCCATTCTGCCTTAGAGCCAACTGATTATGGACTGAAACCTCCACAAACCATGAGCTACATAAATTATGCCTCCTTAATTTTGGGTGTCAGGCATTTTGTCTCAACAGTGAGAAAAAGTAACCAAGATAGTTCCTTTCTGGATCTGTATGAATTTTAGCATTGTTTTCTCTAGCTCTGTGAGAAGTATTATCAGCATTTTGTTTGGGATTGCGTGAAATCTGTATATAAGTTTTGGAAGTATGGCCAATTTATACTGGTTCTTTCTATCCAGGAATAGAGACTCTCTTTCTATTTTTTTAAGGCAAGATCTCACCATGTAATGCAGTCTGGCCTTGAACTCACATATGTAGGGAGCCCAGGCTAGCTTCAAAGTCATGGCAATTCTCCTGCTTCTGCCTCCTTAGTGCTGGGTGTGTGCCACCATGCCTGGATCTGTGTTTTTTATGTCCTCTTCAATCTTTTTTTCCAATTACTATCATTTGCATTGTAGAGGTGTTTAACTTCCTTGATTAGATTTCAGTTGTGTCCCCCCCGCCCCCGAGGGATTGAACTCAGGACCCTGTACTTGTTGGGCAAGCACTTACTTTACTGAACTATCTCCCCGGCCCCTTCCTTGATTAGATAAACTCTGAGGTAATTCTTTTTTTTTTTTTTTTTTTTTTTTTTTTTTTTTTTTTTTTTTTTTTTTTTTTTTTTTGTCTTTTTGAGATAGGGTCTCACTATGCAGTTCAGACTGGCCTTAAGCTCACTTTGTAGCTCAGGCTGGTCTTGAACTCACAACAATCCTCCTGCCTCAGCCTCCCAAGTGCTGGGATTACAGGCCTGCGCCACCACACCCGGCTTGAGGTAATTATTTCTTCTTGATGCTATTGTGAAAGATATTGTTTCCCTAATTTTTTTGTTTATGAATTTATTATTGGTATATAGAAATGCTATTGATTTTTATGCTGACTTTGTATTACTATGCTACTGAATTTGGCTGTTGATTTTAGAATTTTTGGTGGTGCTTTGGGGTCTGTATAGATCATTATGTTACCTGCAAATAATGATAATTAACTTCTCTCATACATATAACTATCCCTTTAATTTCTTACTCTTGCTTGATTGCTGCGGCTAATTTTTGAGAACTGTAGTACACTCAAGTGGTAATAGTGACTTCCTTGTCCTGATTTCCTAAGAGAAAACTTTTAGATCCTCATTTAATATAATGTTGAACATTGATTTGCCATAAGTGGCTAATATCAGATGGAGATAAGTTCCTTCTAAATCTATTTCCTTCAGGGTTTTTATCATGAATGGATGTTGGATAGTGTCAAAACCTTTTTCTGTGTCAATTGAGATGATTGTGTGATTTTTGTTGTTGCATTTGTTACGTGATGTGTTTCACCTATTGATTTCCATCTGTGAAACTATGCCTGAATCCCTAGATGAATCCTACTTATCGTGATGTATTCCTCGATGGTGTACATTTGTTGCATTCTGTTTACCAGCATCGTACTGTGGATTTTTACATCTATGTTCTTTAAAGTGATTGGCCTGTACTTCTCTGTATTGGTTGGTTCTTTTTCTAGTTTTGGTGTCAGAATCATACTAGCCTCCAGGAGTGGTCTTGTGAATTCTCTTTCTCTTTTGACGATTAAAGTTGGAGGATTACTGGCATTAGATTTTTGCTAAAATTTTTGAAGAATTCAGTAATGCATTCTCTGAGGTTTAGGTTTTTCTTAGTTGATAATTTTTTTATTGCTTTTTCATTCTTTCTACATGATTATTCATATTTTTTGTCTTCTTAGTTTTTCTTTGGTAGTTTATATGTATGGAAGAATGTACACATATATTTTGAATTTTTTATTCTTTTCTAGCACAGCTTCTCAAAATAATAACAATCTAGATTTCACCAGAGTCCATTCTGATTTCATCTTTTTCACTTCAAATTGCATTGATTGGGGTATTTTCTTTCCTTATTTTGATAAGATTGGCTACAGGTTTATCTATTTTGTTTGTATTTTTCAAAGAAATAGCTTTGGATCCATTGATTCTTTGTATTTCTTTTTGTAGTCTCCATTTCATTGATTTCTACACTGATCTTTATAATTTCCTCTGGTGTACTAGCTTTGGACTGGATTATTCCTGTTCTTTTAGACCTTGAAGTGCACTATCAGGTTTTTTATCTGGTCTCACTGTGATTTTCTGAATGGACATGCACAGCAATGAACTTCCTTCTTAGGACTGTTTTCATTGTGTCCCACAGGTTCTGGTATGTGCTACTTATGTTATTGTTTACTCAAAGAAGTGTCTAATTTCTTCTTTGATTTCTTCTGTGACCCATTGATTACTGAAAAGGGCATTGTTAATTTCTGTGTTTGCACCATCTCTGTGGTTTCTTTTGCCTTTGATTTCTATTGCACTATCATCTGATAATATGTATAGGATAATTTCTATTCTTTTTCATAAACTTAAACATTCTTTATGAGCTAAAATGTAGTCCATTTTGGAGAAATTCACAGGCCCTGATGACAATAATGCATATTCTGTTATTGTTAAATGGAACACTATAGAAATCCATTTGTTCAAAACTTTGGATAAACTCTGATATTTCCCTGTTGACTTTTTTTGTCTAGTTGATCTGTCTGTGACAATGGGCTATTTGTGACAGTGGTTCCCATGATAATAGTGTTGGTGTATCTCTGCTTTTTTATTTTCTGATAGTGTTTATGAAGTTGGGCATGATGGTTTTTGGTGCGTATATAGCTAAAACTGTTATCTGTTTCTGTTGAATAGCCTACCTAAACAATGTAACTGAGAGAGACCTTCTGTCTCAGTTACTCTTCTCACATGGCTGGGACAAATACTCAACACCCAAAATGAAGGAATGAAAGGTTTATTTAGCTCACAGTTACTGGAGTTTCAATCCATACTCAGCTAGCTCCAAGCCAGAGCAGCACATGGCAGAGAGCAACTTTTCATGGTGGCAGCAAAGAGCAAAGAGCAAATGGAGGAGTAGAGGCAACAATGGCAGCAGAGAGGAAGTCTGTCTCTTAACTTGCATTCAAGCTATCCATGCCAGCCCGGAGGAACTACTCACACCCATAATCCCAGCAGTACTAAGACCTATAATCCCAGTAGATAGTGAGATAATCTCAAACCCTCCCCACCCCAAGACTACATGAGGCTTTTGGGGGAGCAACTAGACAAAAAATACAACACCTTCTTTGCCTCTTGTGATCAATTTCGGCTTGAAATTAGGATAGCTACTGTCGTTTCTTGGTTCTCTGTATAAGGATTGTTGTAACTCTTCTGATTTTAAATTTGTGTATTTAGTTTTGGATTAGATGTATTTCTTATGTATTTTGTAACCTTAGCTTTTGACTCTTGATCTAAGCCTGTCTATGTTTTGATTAGAAAATTGAGACCATTCACATTGATAGTTTTTTACTGAAATATATTAGCCTATTCCTGTTATTGTACTATTCTTCTGTTGCCGATTTCCTCTCTGCTACCACCCCAACCTTTCTAATTAACTCCTCACCCTGCCTGGTGCATTCATTTCACTAGGCAGTTTTGCATTGTTGGCTTCATTGTCTCCTCAGATATCACTGAGAATTAATGTAGTATTTGTTTTTTAATGGTCATGAATTTCTTTATTGGTTGCCTGTTCTTTGTTATTGAAAAACCTTTCTTCATCACTTTTGACAGTTAATTTTGCTGGATATCCAGCCTAAATTGGCAGTTGTATTTTTTTAGGGCTTTAAACACAAATACCAAGCTGTCTTGGCTTTTAAGATTTGCATTACAAAGTCAGCTGTATTTCCAATGGATTAACCTTTATAAATGATTCCTTTCTTTTCTTTTTTTAAGATTATGTCCCCATTTTGGACTTATAGGACTTTTCTTTTCAATACAGGGGATCAGACTCAGGACCTTGCACTTGCCAGGTGCATTCATTTCACTAGGCAATTTTAAATTTCACTTAAGGTGCTGAGCTATCTCTCCAGCCCCTAGGATTTTTATTGTGATGTGTCATGGAAAGATTCTATTTTGGGATAGGGAGATAGCTCAGTAGAATAAGCACTTGCCTGGCAAGCGCAGGGTCCTGAGTTCAATCCCCAATAAGGCAAAAAAAAAAAAAAAAAAAAAAAAAAGAAAGATTCTATTTTGAATTGTGGCTCTTTGGGGTTCTATATGCATCACTTATCTGTATATTTAATTCTTTCCTTACATTTGGAAGACTTTTCTGCTATTATTTCTATAAATAGGTTTTTCATACCATTTCTTCTGTCTTCTGATTTTTCTTTAATTCCAACTAAACTAGATTCATCTTTTTTGCATCATCTAACAATTATTGGGTTCAGTTTTCATGTTCTCTTGTTTTTAAGGTATTTCTGAATAGCTGGCTTCCAACATCAATACTATCTTCTTGTTCTGACACGTTATCCTCAAATTGGTTACCTACTCAAAATAATTTCATAGGTAATGTTCTTCAGTATCTTCTTCACTGTTAAGTGAGACCTGGTTTTGGAGAATCTTCTCTTGAGACCACTCTCTTTGGTTCCATAACTCTTCCATCCACTTTGTGTGGCCTTGCATTCATGGCTGCATCCACCTCCTCCACAAAGGCATAAGTGACAATCCCAAAGCCCCTGGAGCACTTGGTGTTTGGATCTGTCATTACTGTGCAGTCCAATAGTGTTCCCCATTGCTCACAGAGGCTTTCCAGACTCTCATCAGTTGTTTGAAAGCTCAGCCCTGCAATGAAGAGTTTCCACAGCTGATCAGGAGACTTAGACATGATGGCGGTTGGAAGAGAGACTGATGGTGCTTCCTCTGCAGTATCCACCAGCCAAAGGGAGTAAGTTGCTAAATGTACTCCCACATTGGTCACCTGTACTGCTCATGTGTTCAACAGAATTTTTTATCTCCTAGATTTCTGTTTACTACCATTTCATGAACTCTAATTCTTTGCTAAACTGTTCATGTTTTGTATCATTTTTCTTCAGCTCAGCTAGTTTTTAATTAATGTCTTTCACAAGCTCCTTGGTTACATTTTTGCCTCCAATATCTAATTAGTTATAATTTATGGAGTCTTGCCAAGCTCATTGATTTGTTTTTTTAATCCCTTCTGTGATATATTTGAAAAGTAATTCAGCTATATCACATTTGCTCCTTAGTGCCCCATGGGTCAGCTTTTGGGGAGTTGGTAGTTGGAAAAGGCATCATTGTGTTGTCTTCTCACATTTTTATTGTTTTTGTTTATTTCTTTTGCTCTGGGCATAGGTATGCAGTCTCATAATGGAATGACTGTGTTGCTATATGGAGCTCTCTTTAGTTACTGTACTTTTCACAGTTGCATTCAGGGCACAACTAACTATGTTCCTTTGCCTCTGTCCCAAGTTCTGATCACCTCTGTTAATATGAAAAGACAGGATACAATGTAATTGGCCTAACAGTCAGTTCTCTGAGAAAGGACCACAGTATTGTTAATGTCACAAAGCCAATCCAAGTATTGTCATACAGATAAAACTTATTAACAGTCACAACTATGTGATGTTAGCTGGTAAATCAACAACAATAACATTACCCAAGACAAACTGAATATTGACATACAATAAGAAACAATAATGTACCACCCTCAGCCTTAGAAGAGAAATCCATAATTATAGTATAAACCCAAGTCAATATTAACATTCCACAAATATTACTAAAAATAGTAAGTATACATCCATTAATGATAGAAAAGTATTCAACAATAGTAATATAGTTTGAACTTCTAAATAATTAAGCTTTGTAGTTATACTGCTAAAGATATAAGGGATAGGAGAATGGAAAAAGTAAAATTTTTAAAATTATACAATGAGAAGGAACAAAGTGAGTAAAAATCACCTTGTGCAATAGAAGGTATTTATAGAAATAGACAAAGATCACACAATAGCCAATGAGAAACAGAAGATGAAAGAAAATATGGAGGAGAAAAATGAAATAATATAGAGATTGAAAATACAAAACATTAAAAGAACAAAGTAGAAAAAGACAATAGAGAATAAAGGACTGAGAAAAAGAAAGAAAATGAATCCAAATACAGCGAAAAAATTTTTGTCTATTTGAATGAATGGTTTCCTTCAAGGAGCCACAGATTTGGAGTCCAACAACTCTGTTTTCTTCCCGGTTGAGGGTTTGTCACTTGTACCCCAAGTCTCTGAAGTCCCTCTGTCTAACCAAGGATGTGACAATGTCTATGCTAAAACATGACCTTGCTTGTGCTGGGGGATTAGGAAAGCAGTCAGATCTCAGAACTGTGCTGCATATAGGCAGCAGGGCAAAGGTTCAGGTACTTACTGCTGGTACTTTCAGGCAGATGTTTCCAGGCACAGCTCAATCAAGGTCTGCTTCTCACCATGGGAGGTGGGGCCCATGTCCTCAGATTCACTTTAAATTTTGCAGGAGACCACCTAGCCCGTTTCCTGTCCACAGCTGTCTCCTATGGCTGTCTTTCTTCTAGTCACTGTGGTAGGGTAACACTGGGAGCCCTGAGGTAAAGTTGTTTTTTGTTGTTCTGAGTTCCAGATTTAAATAATCCATTCTTAGATTATTTATTCATGGATCAAATGCCTTCTAGAGATGTGGTGGGTTTCCATGCTTACTTTCCTCTCCAGCTGTGTGGAAGCTGTCCCCTCCGCAAAACTTCGCAGTTTTGCTGATCTCCCTGCTCTGGGTACTCACCTTGTTGTGGAGAGCCTGGTTTCCCTCACCACAAGCATGAAAGCCTGGATACAGTCTAAATAGTTTTCTTCTTTTCTCCCTATTATGAGCGATCTTTCTGACTTCTCCATAGCTTCTCATTTTTCCTGGCAGTTCCTTCCTGATTCCTGGTGATCTGCTTATTTTTCTTCAACAATTTGCTTTCCAACATCTGGATTCTGGGATTTCAGAGAAGCTAAATTTTGCTACCAATCACCACTCCACCATTTTCTGTGGTTTCTGCCACTGTGATTTTTCTGGGCTAGTTCAGTAAGCAGTTCTGTTCAATTCAGATCAGATACTTAGCCAGTGGTTAAAAGAACTCTGGAAGTCTCCCAGCTAAGAGAAACCAAGCACTTTATGTATAGGGAAGACATGGTTCCTTATTTTCCTTTTTTACTTTATTGAGAAAAAAATATTGAAATGAGACAGTTTCAAAACAGGTTGGTAGGAGAGTTACAACAGTTAATACATTGAATATTATTCTCTTTGTAGTAGTCATTCATAGCACAGGAAGCAGATATGATATACTGTCCAAACACTATTAGTACAAATCTTTCTTCTTGTTGATTTAAGAGAAAGTACCTATATATCTGTCCTAATTGTTTTGTATATACAGATACAAAATGATCCTTCATTTATATATCCTTTTTTTATTTAGTTTTGTCAGAGATGGGTATTACAGTGCCATCCAAATATTGTAGGTGCATGAATTCAGCAAATTATTCCACTATAGTTCAGTATTCAGCAATAGTAGTGGGTTATTCACAGGACTGGCAACGTCCAAAACTGTTGACTTGATCCTTCCGTATCTCAGCATATTAAGATGAATTCACTTTTCATACCTCGTTTCTACACTTTTCTGCTGGATGGTTAAGACCAAGATAAAGCAAGACCTATATAACAAGAAATGTAACTTTTGTATCTGACAAGGTCAGTCAAGTCCCCTCAGAACTTACCCCAAAACCCTGGGGTATCTACCACAGTTTGTAGATACTTTGTCAGTGTCAGCCATGTGGATGAATCATGGCCATTGCTTGACCAATTTGCACTTTGTGAAAGCCTGAGAGGATGTTTTCTCTCCATGTGACTCTCCTTAGGCACACTTTACATCATCAATCACTTTTCTCTGTGGCCCCATTATCTCCTTGATCAGAAAATTTGGGATACAACTGAGTTAAATGATGTTACAGTACAGGTTCTCCTATGTCCTGAGTCCTCACTGACCTTAAAAGGCTAGGGCCAAAATGTTGGCTGTCCTGGAAGCCCTTCTTTTTCTCTAAATTTTGGTCTGCAGACTAGGTTGTTAACCCTCCAGAAGAAAAGCTTATTATTACCTTGCAACTTATACAGGTGGGCTTAACCTCACTATCTGTCTGAATATCAAACATCTTAGGCATAAGATGGAACTTGTATTTTCCATAAAGTATTGATATGTTAAACTTTAAGTCTACAGAATATGGAAGAAAAATTTTAAAAATATGAATAAACAATTACATATTTTTACACAGATGGTTCCTTATTTTACTTGAAAAACAACAAATTTCCCTTAAGAAGAAAAGACATTTGATGTTCTCCTTTTTACTGCTAAAATATAATCAGGGCAGTTGTTCACACTACTGCTGGTGTCAGTCTGCCAGCTCCTGCCTGTCTCTTCACTGTGGTTCCCTCAACACAGGATGGTAAAAATGACGACCAGTTGATCCACCTGATCAGAGATGAGGCAAGTGCCTCAGAGAGGACTGTCAGTCTAGCCTAAAGTCTCACCCTTACACAGAGCCTGAGTGAGAGCCACAGCAGACCAATGCAGTAGGGTCAGGACTACAAATAGAACCCCAAGATCCCCTGAGAAGATCAAGCTCAAGCAAGGGAGGAGATTGGCCTGCATTTGTGGTGGAAGGATGGGCTTACTGGGTGTAGCTTTCCAAGGTGGCTGATGGGAAGGAGATGGCGTTGAGTCTTGCTTACTGGACTCCCTCCCTGCTGCCAACATCCAGTGGAGATCAGTGGTCTGATAGCTTTTCTGTGTACCAGCCTGAGCAGGACTGCATCTTGAGTTGAACAGATGCCATAGTTTGGGCCTTACAGACAGGAGACCTCTTGAACAAAGGGTTTACCTCATAAACCCTGGGTGGAGAGGGCTGTGATTTTCTGGATTCCCAAGACTATAAGGCTTGAAAGAAAAGCACTCATTTAAAAATACAGTACGTGGGAATTTTTCTTTTCCTTCTGACCCATTTTTTCTCTACTTCCTGTAGTAGAGTTTTATCTTCTATATTCTTCATTATTATTATTATATTATTATTATTATTATCTTTATTCAATTTGGTCCTCTTTTCCCCTCTTCTCTTTTCTCATTCTCTCTCTTCTAATTGGTTCCCTTATTTTTCTTTTTCCTGTAGTTTGCTCAATTTTAATTTCTTACTTTCCTTGTTTATATTTTCTATTATTTTTGTCCAATGCTATGAATTGCCCTTTAATTCTTGGTTGAAACCTTTATTTCAATTTTATCACCTTCTCAACTTCTGTCATTTAATTTCTCAAATTGTACATTTTTATGTACCCATTCCCTGAAGGCTCCATCTTTTTAGTATTACCATTACACTTTATGAATCTGTAGTTAGCTGTATCTTACTATTGTTGAACATTCTTCTATTGATAGAGGAGGTAAAGCTGTTCAATTGAATAGATACTCACTGTATGTCTATATCTGGTTGTTCTTAATGTTTATATGATATCGTTGCTATAGTTAACTGTGGTACATGATTGATTGGTTCTTAGGGTTTATCAATATCAAGTTTGTATTTGATGCTGTTTTTGCTGCTGAGTTTACTACTAAAGGCAAGGTGGCACAGTTGTTGCTACCAATTGATTTTCTTTGTATCCTTGTATCTAGATTACATGGGGATTATAAGGAACACTGTGGCCTTTTCCTAAAGGACCAGGTACTAAGCTGCAACATTTCCTCCCAATAATCAGAGGTAGCTGGATTCTGGGAAGGAAAGAAAAGTAAATCAGCACTCCCAGAAGATACTTCTAAAAAGTAGACATTAACTAAAGAGGCTTCCACAGGAGCTACAGAGCTCCCCACTATAATCCACCAGAAAATCTGAGCATAGACAACAAAATGAAGCATAGAAGACAAAGCAACAAAATGTCTTCCCAAACTGAACTCTCCTAAAACCAATCCAGAAGGCATCACAGGAAGAAATCGAAAGCTGCATGACAGAAAATGAAATAATAGCTGCAAAGTTAATAAAAACAGATAAATATAGTGCTGATGAATTCAAGGAATGCAACTAAACAGACAGTAGGCCCACTGAGATAATCAGTCATAGACTCCAAGGGGCCAGCCAGATAGCTCAATGGACTGAAGCACCTGCTTAGGCAAGAGCAGCAACCTGGGTTCAATCCCTGGCATGCTGGCCCTGATCCCAGGGCTTACTGAGATGTCAATTGAGATCGGGTGTGGTGGCTCATGCTTGTAATCCCAGCACTTGGGAGGCTGAAAACAGGATCACTATGAGTCTGATCTGGGTAGTGAGACCTTGTAGACCCTGTACTAAATACATGAAAAAAAAAAAAAAAAAAAGTCAGCAAGTCCGCAGAAGATGAACTAAAAAAACGGATGCAAAACATAAATGCCCAGCATAGAAAACAACTGGGGACCAAAAAAAAAGGTTCCAAAGATAAGTTCAGGAAATTAAAAATACTACTGAAAGTATGGGCAGCAGAAGCAACCAATGTTAGGACAAAACTAGAAGACAGGGCTATGGTGGGGTTTAGATTAATGAGAGATACCTTAAAAACAAGCAAACACAAAAGTGGATTTAACAGTTGTTAGATGATGCAAAGAAGACTAATGTAAGATAAACTGGGATTAGTGAAAGATCACGACAGCACAAAGGACATGAAACACCTGTTTATAGAAATAATAGTAGAAAACTTTACAAACATAGAGAATTTAGCCTGCCCTGCTGGCCTTTCCCCCAGGGCACAGTGAGCCAGCGATTGAGACTGGGCATGGTGACACACGCCTGTAATCCCTGCTGTTGGGAGTCCGTAAACAGGCAGAACACTACGAGCATATTTCTCTATGCTTCATTGCAAAATTCGTTCCAGAGTTTTATTTTATTCTGAATTTTAATGAAGTTTGCAGTTTCTAATAGAGGGCCTTACACACATCTGACCAATGCATATATGTAATAGAGGGAAATAATTCAGTTTGAGGGGAAAGTGTCCAACAGAACCACTCACTAGTAGCAATTTCATAGTACTCTGTCATAGTTGACCTAAATTGAAATCTAGTCCAAAGAATAGATAAAGAGAAAAAACACATTATTTTTTATCTTAAAATATATTTTGGGTTTGGAGAGATAGTTCAGCAAGCATAAGCACCTGTGTGGTAGGCACGAGGTCCTGAGTTCAATCCCCAATATCAAAAAATCAGTCAATCAATGAAATATTTCAGGCTAATACTATGAATTGTGAATCTCACTCTGCATTAACTGTATTTCTAATATCTCCTGTACGCTGCATTGCAAAATTCATTTCAGAGTTTTATTTTATTCTGAATTTTAATGAAGTTTGCACAGTTGCTAATAGAGGGCCTTACACACATCTGACTATAGTGGGTTGTAATTCCTGGTTAATAATGAAAGTTAGTGCATACAAAGACAGCTGAAGCTGTGGTTTCCCTTTAGTTTTTTTTTCCTCTACAAAATACTATAATACCGTTTTACAGTACAATTTTTTTTCTTTTTGAACAAGTGTATTATTCATCCTATGTGCTGAAGATGTCCACATTATCAAGCCAGTTTGAAATAATTCATCAAATAGAGCTGAATGGACAAACTGCGGCATGGCAAGTGACTCGCAATAGCCTCAGTTCAGTTACCTGCTCTTCCGTTTCATCTGTAGAGTGCATACTATGCTTTCATTCTAGAAAAGGGCAGCTACTTTGGACCACCATGTCTAGCAGATGTTCTCTATAGGCTCACTCATTAGTCTGTGTTCCTTTGTTAGATTTCTCGTGAGCTTGGCACAGGTCTTGCATGCAGAATTAAACTGAAAGGAATGTGTTGAATTAGAGGGCAGGGAGGATGTGGTAGTTGATTTTTTGACCTCTCCACAAGTTGATTTTCTAGACTTATAAATAGAAGCCCAAGGACTGCTGAGATAGCTCAGTGGACTAAGCACCTGCTTTGGGGAGTGTAGGGACCTGGGCGTGGTGGTACACACCTGTAATCCCAGTACTGGGGAGGTTGAAAACAGGAGGATCACTGTGAGTCTGAGCTGTGTAGTCAGACCCTATACCAAATACATAAATGGAAAAAAAAAAAAGCTGCCCAAGTAAGAAAGGACCAATGTATATAAGTGATAGAGGGAAATAATTCAGTTTGAGAGGGAAGTGTCCAACAGAACCACTAGCTAGTTTCTCATCACTGAGAGTATTCTAGTAAGTTTGTAAACTAGGACCCATCTACAGACTATGACCACTAATATCCTGAGTTACCAAGTCATGAGAGATTCCTACAGAAGGTAGGGGTTTGCATAACCAACTCATCCTGATTTGCTGGGACCTTCCCATTTTTAAAACTGAAAATCTCTGAAGGCCTGGGCTATGTAGCATATTCAAGGCCAGCCTATGCTACAGAGTGAGGCGCTGGATAAACAAGCAAATGAAAGTCTCGGGCTGGACTAAGTGACCTCTGAGATTTCTTTGTTTCAATTCTTCTTTTTTTTTTTTTTTTTTCTATTTTATGTATTTGGTACAGGGTTTCATTACATAGCCTGGACTTGCAGTAATCCTCCTGTGTTCAGCTTCCCCAGTGCTGGGATTCTAGGCATGCACCACCACTGCTGATCTAGATGTCCCACTTAGCAGGACCAGCATGGCATGGGAGACAGAGGATCAAACCCTGGTCCTTATGCTTGCCAAAGCAGGTGCTTAGTCCACTGAATTATCTTGCTGGCTCTCAAGTCTTTTTCTTTTAAGTCTTTTATTTATTTATTTGGTACAGGATCTCACTACACAGCTCAGACTCATAGTGATCCTCCTGTCTCAGCCTCCCCAGGACTGGGATTACAGGCATTCACCACCATGCCTGGTTTTGGTGGCCAGCATGTTGCGCCCAGAGTTCCAGGACTGGCACCTCATATAGTAGTGGGAAATGAACCTGAGTCCTTGAGCTTGCCAGACAGGTGCTTAGACCACTGAGATATTTGCCTAACCCTATTTTAAGTCTTAACACATAAGATTCAGAGCCTACCCCAGACAAAACTGGGCTTTTTCTCCTCCTCAGCTGCCTTGAGTTCCTTTCCTTATCAACTTGCAAGATTTGCTCTAATAATTATTTGTGCATAAATGATTTATGTTGACTCAATAAGTTGTTGTTCCAAATACTATTAAGAGATACCAGATATCAAAGCCATAAAATAAAATAATGCTTCTCAAGTTCTTCCAGTCATCAGCATATCTTGTCAGGGACCCTTACCAAACTTGACTATGCTGATAAATCCATCATACAAACTAAGAATAAATATATGAGTATATATTAGCATTGCAATTAAAAAGTCACAAATAAAACAGCTATACATAAAGCAGACAACAAAAGTATCTATGCCTTAGTGTTTATTACTAATTTACTATTCACTTATTTTTATCACTTTCTTAACACTCTAGAAAACAAATACAGTTACATGCTGCCTAATGTATGAGAAATTTGTTGTTAGGTGAGTCCATAATTATGCAAAAAAAGTGTTTATTTAAACAAACTAAAGCATGTAGCTATGACATCACTCGATGATGTCATCTGTGGAACCACCATTGTGTATGTGGCCTGTCAGTCACTGAAGCATTATGTGGTGCACGTAATATTAAGCAAAGGCTTGATAAAAAGGAAAAAAAGCAACTTTGAAAACACAATTTTCATTTTCACAAATTAAGATTGTCATTTTAATCTTGGCCCTGAAACAGACCTGAGTTTCAATAAATTATAGGTGGAGTTTCAACACCTGAGTTTCAGTAAATTATATATTACATTTTACTTTCAAAGTTTTTGTATTTCACTGGCCAGGAAAATTTGATGAAAATTCCTTTGAGGACCATCCCTACCTAGAGTTAGGTTTCAGCTCTTAAAGTACACCCCAGCTGGATTAATTTTCTCAGGCTGCCCTAAGAAAATACCACAGCCTCCACCCAGGACATTCTACATGTGCTAGTTTCCCAGGCTCTCAGCATTGTCTTCTTACCTCAGGGTTTCCATTAGGCTACATCTTAGTCTCCCCTCAACATGCTGAGGCCAGGAAACCCTTTCAAGGAGGCTGACCATACTTGTTTCCCAACTGTTTGTCAGTGAGACCCTGTCTCAAAAAGACAAAAAAAAAAAAAAAAAAGACAGGGTCTTGCTGTGTAGTTCAGGTTGTCCTTGAGCTCATGGCAGTTCTCCTACCTCAGCTTCCAAATACTGGGATTACACAGGTGCCATCAGGGGCAACCTGTTTCCCAATGCTTTAGGTTCATGTTGCTCTACTGCCTTGTCAAGGATCTTGAGATTGTTGTGTCATATGTTTTGTCTATGTTCTTATTCCGGGGGTGAGAATAAATGGAATCACAGTCTATTAAATGTCTATAAATTATGTATAGAACTATTTATAATTAGATGAATCTTTTTTTTTTTTTTTTTTGGTGGGGTTAGCACTAGGGATCAAACTCATAAGTTCGCACTGTGCTACACCACCAGCCTGTCTCCCTGCCTCCCTTCAATTAATTAATTTTTATGTATTTGATACAGAGTCTTCCTGCCCAGCTTAGACTCATAGTGAGCCTCCTGTCTCAGCCTCCCCAGGGCTGGGATTACAGGCGTGCACCTCCATGCTCAGTCTCTCAGCACACGTGGGGAGAGGGCTGGTGTGGCATGTGGTGGCAGGGATCGAGCCCTGGTCCCTGCACTTGCCTAAGCAGGTGCTTAGTCTGATGAGCTATCTCACTGGCCCCCTCCTTTCTTGCTTGCTTGCCTGCCTGTTTGCTAAATGACCTTGCAGTGGTGCTGCCCCAGCTTCCCAGAGCAGGGCATCTTAGGTGTGTATCACCATACCAGCTAATTTTATGACTCTTTATTCCAGGTACAAATTATTACAAGGATTTAAAGAAGTGAGAAATTGATTTTCAGAAAACTGTTTTGCACAGGATGACCTCTGAGTCAGGTCTTAAAGTATGGATGAAATTTGGACTTACAAGGCAAAGTAGGGCAACAGGAAGTACAAAATAAGGGTCCATTCAGCAGATGGGTGTGTGTGAAAGTGAGCTTTACACACTGAACAGATTTTTTTTTTCTTGTTTTTTTTTGGTGGAACCAGGGATTGAACTCAGGCCCTTGTGCTTCTGAACAAATCTGTGAAACTACTTGCAGGAATAATTCTATGTAGCGTGTAACTTATGTTAGGAAGTATTTTTGTTTTATGGGGAAATGATCTTTTGTTATGGTTTGGCTATGATTTAACTGTGTCCTGCAAGGTTCATTGCTGAAAACTTGGTACAGAGCATAGTACTGCTGAGGCAGTGTGGAACCTTGACAGGGGTGCAACCTAGTGGGAAGTGTTTAGGTGGCTGGGGCTTCTAGCCCCAAAAGGGCCTAAAAGCATCCACGGGCTGCTGAGCTAGCTCTTAGGAGACTCAGTGGCTATAAAAGAGTAAGACTGGCACGTTCCCACTCCGGCATCCTATCTTGCCATGTGGTCACCCTCATAGCCCTTTGTTAGGGTTTGTGTCTGGTTGTCTCCTCAAAGCTTCATGTAGGCCATGGGGCAGAATCAGAATCTGCTGGAGGAGCAGTGAGTGGCTTGAGGGGTGGGGCCAGAGAGGCCTGAACCATTAAAGTGACAGCACACGCTGCCCCACCCTCTCCCATCCCCCAAGCCAGTGGACTCCCTCAGAGATGTGGAGCATATCATCCTGGACACGGTGGTGCCCCAGCCTCTCTTCCAGACCCTGTAGTGTGGGACAGCAGTGTCTTGAGGTCTTGCTATGCAATCCAGGCTGCTTTAAACTATAAAACAACCTCCAGTAACTCTGAGCTAAATAAACCTTTCCTTCACTAAGCTTTGAATGTCAGGTATTTGTCCCAGCAACGAGAGAAGACTAATAACCCCTCCTGCCATGGGGCCTTCTGTCATGAGGCACACAGTAATGCCAGCACCATGGTGTTTGGACTTCTGAAACTGTAAGCCAGATGAAATATTTATAAGTTTACCAGCCTCAACTATTTTGTTAAAGCAAAAGGACTTTAAGACAATCATCTATCCCAGGCTGCTTGCCCTCCATGCGCAGTTATGCTGTCTTCGGGCCCAATTTGTGCATTCACTCACTGAGATGGACTTACTGAGCAGAAGTCAGTGGCTCAGAGGTGTAGCTCCACTATGGAGCAGAGCAGATGCCCTCCCCTGTGGTGCTCTGCCATCCCCTGTGGTGCTTGTAAGAACCAGTAGAAAGTAGGAGGGCAAGCTGCACAGGTGACAATCAACAATGATTACAGTCAGACTCTACACCTTTCTGATTTTCAGAGAAAATTTCTGTATTTCTTTTACATATGTGTGTAAGGTAAATGGTTTAACTGGGTGAGCAACTTGTCTATCAGCCTGTTTCTTGTATATTCATAGGTGCTCTGAGGTAGAAAAAACTGCTTTCAAGAAAAGCACCTACGGGGGCAGGTGAGATGGCTCAGTAGAATAAACACCTGAGTTCAATCCCTGGTTCCACCAAAAAAAAGAAAAGCACCTAATAAAAACTGAACTGTACACTCGTAGGCCTATGTGTGGAATGCAAAAATAACTGTTATGCTGCAGATGCATATGGCTTTATGACAGATAAGTAAGTTATGTTATTGGCAGGTATGTTCAGGCTAAAGAACATGGTTCCACTGTGGACATGAAGCTGTGCTGGGCTCTAAAAAATTGCTAAACATTTTGTAAAGGAACAGGTGGGAAATTTTCATCTCACAAATTCTTATTACTAACTGATGATATCTATGGCTATTATAAACAAAAAAACAAAACCCAAACCAAAACAAATAAATGAGCAAAAGCAATGCTCAAAAACAGCATCTGTTTTTTAAGAGTTACATGGCCACTGTTTTGAGACTGAAAAATCTCAGGACAACGTTCTTCAGCTGGACATCATATTTCAGAGTGAGACATTCTTCCAGGTCTATGGATTTTTTAAAACTATTGAAAGAACTTTTAAGTTGCACGTTTTGTCTGATCATGAGAAGCTGACACACATGCACTTAGGATGGTATGGCCACTGCCCCACATTGTCACTCACGGGCAGTGTCCACACTGCTTCTGTTCATGTGCCCCAATGGAAGTTAACAACAGCCCATTTCTAGTGGATACCGTCTCTGTGATGCCCAACTCATTCACTGGGGTACAGGGACACCAGAAACTCCCAAGTACAGTTGTTATGTAGCTCAGTCTCAACACGTTCTTACTGGTTTGAGCCGCCAGTGGTACATACACGACTGTCTCATCAGGCAGCCTGATCCATTGGTAGTTAGCTATGTAATAGGGGCATCACAGTATATTTTTAGAAAAAGGATGTTATGCCATCCATCATGGGGTAACACCATGTTTATTTTTTAGGAGTATTTCTATTGATGGATTATTAAGTTTAATTTTATGAGTTTTAGTATATTAAATAATGTATACTTAACAAGAAAGTAAAACTTCAATAGAATAAAATAAATGCATTTTTAATATGTAGTGTGTAAAATAAACACCAACTTTTTTTTTTTTTAACATGAACTGTTTATCTGTTTACAAGACCTAAAAAATAACAGCAGAAATAAATTCCAAAGTGAAATACAATGAAAATACAAACGAAACTTTGCCATAGGAATAATCTTTGCTTCACTTTTCACACATAAGGTAGTCTTCACACAACAGCATGTTGCATATAAAATTTTGCTTAAGCCGCTAGCACACCTATTTTCTTGTCTTCTTTCGTAGAATGTACTTGACATCTTGCTGGCCTCTTTTCTTAAGAGGTCCTTGTGATGTTTCCCCTGTCTGTTTACTGGTCTGCTCCAGGATTCTTTTGTGGAACTTTTTGGTCAGGTACTTACTGTTCTTCTGTTATAATTGATCATTTATCAATTTCAGTCCCAGTCCTCTATGAAAATCACTCCATATTTTGTGCTTATGAAACGATTCATGCCTATCTCATGGTTTCTGTCTAGATGTCACCCTTCTATCAGTATGGGAGTGAGTGCTACACCCACCCTGGGATTAGCAGCCTGCATACAACGTAAGGGGAGGAGAGGCTTGCTCTCAGCTGCTCCTCCCTTCGTGCTCCTATTGCTTTTAATGGCTGCCCTCTGCCATGTACTACCCTGCTTTGGAGCCAAGTAAGTATGGACTGAAACGTCCACAATGGCTGGGGAGATAGCTTAGTGGAATAAGTGCTTGCCTGAAACTTCCAGACTAAGCTAAATAAACCCTTCCTTAATCCAGACTAAGCTAAATAAACCCTTCCTTAATTTTGGTGTTATGGAACTTTGTCTCAGCAATGTGAGAAAAGTAAGTAAGGCAGCCTGACACGTCTAGGATACAGTAAAACAATCATTGGTCAATGCTTTGTGTTTCAGGTGACACCATAGTTGGTATATAACTTGTCAGCATCTCTAACTTTCTTCATTTTGTGGTGAAATCTGACCATTTCTGACTCCTTATGTTGAAGATTCATGATAAATGTATGTTTTTCTTTGGTCTTGTGAGACAGGATCTTACTACACAGCCCAAGCTAGACTGGAGCTCATTGTGCAGCCCAGGCTGACCTTGACCTCACAGGATCCTTCAGCCTCAGCCTCCCCAGCACTGGGATTGCCTACTACCACTCCCAACTTCATTATCAGTGTGTCATTCTGGTGTGACATTGAAAGTATCAAAGCTACTTTGTTTTTTTTTTCACCACATAAAGGGTTAATATCATTTTGAAACCCAAAGATTATACTATGCATTTCTCTACTGTGAACTTACACCTTTTTCTTTTTCCAGGAAACTCCATCTTATCTTACCAGTAGTTCCAGTGCAGTCAACTGGTGGTTTGTTGTTGTTGTTTTGTTTTTGGGGTTTTTTTTAGTAAATGTAACTTTGTGGGCAACTTGTGAATCCGCTGTCAAATGTGACATTTGGGTTACTTTTTGAAATAGGAACAACAAATCTGTTGCCAACACTGAACCATTTATTACTGCAGGTGGTTGATTTCCAGGATAAATTCCTAAATTCAAAGTGTCAAATCTCTCCTCATCCATCAGGTAATATATTTTTATATCAGACTTTTAAAGTTTGTTTGGCATAAACTGCCAAAACCTTCAACAACCACAAAATGATACAAGTGTTTATCAACTGTCATGTACTCAGATGGTGTACAAAGTGCTTGAGTTTACAACAAAGCTCTCAAAACTGAGCAAATAGTAGCCAGACTGTCAGATTTTTTTTTTTTTTTTATTCTTGGTGGTATTTTATCATGAAAACACAAGTAATTTTGCAACAAACAAAATCTTGTGTCATTATTACCCTAAAAATCTCAATGCCACATCTGCACTATTTTGTAATCCTTTAGATTCTGACAATTAGAATGATAAAGTCCTACTATGAAGGCTTTTAGTTCATAAAGTGAGGTGTTTTATTTGTACTACTATGGGTGTATGTAGAATGTTTTACTTGTATTTCATTATTGGCATATTTCAAAACATCTCATTGCACATCATGCATTATAAACAATTCTTAACATTAAATCACACTGTTGGTATTCCAGCAGATTTCACGCCTGTCAAGAACCATTCTGATCTAGTCCTAATATCTGGATACATTGGATTGTTCAGATATACATGACCATTTCGTAGTATCTGGACTATTCAAATACTTATGTACACGACTGTTTTCTTCCTCATCTGAATCCAGGTCTTTGTATGTCCATCTCTGTTGCATCTTGCTAACCGGTCTGGCTCATGTGATTCATGTCGTCATTGGTAGCAGAACCCCCTGGTGACTTTTTGCCTCCCCTCAAAGTTGTAAAAGCAGAACTTCATATGACACTGAACTGGGCTAGTTCAAGAAAAATCAAAAGAAAACACATGATAAAGAAATAATGGGGCCAGGGAGATAGCTCAGTAGTAGAATAAGCACTTGGAAAGCCAAGGGCCTGAGTTCAATCCCCAGTTCTGCCAAAAAAAAATATATATATAAGCAAAAGCAGGGACCAGGGGTTCGATCCTGGGGCCTTCCTTGCAGGCCCCTTCCCTGGGGTGTGCAGAGACAGCAATTGAAACTGGGCATGGTGGCGCACACCTGTAATCCCAGCTCTTGGGAGGCTGTAAATAGGTGGATCACTACGAGTCCAATCTAATAGTGAGACCCTGAACACCCTGTAGACCCTTCTCTGAAATACAAAAAAAAAAAGTACACACACACACACACACACATGACCATACTTGTGAAATAAACCAGACTTGCATGTGTAAACATTGTATCATCTCACTATTGTAAGAACCTGAGAGTAAATAAAATTTGAGAGGTACAACAGACACTGTGAGAAGCAAAGAATTTGCACAAAGGGAAGGAAAAACTGGGATGAGGGAAAGGACAAAAGCAAGGAAAAATATTTTTGTATACATAAAGGATAATTTGGGAGGGCCAGTGAGATAGCTCAGTAGACTGAGCACCTGTTTTGGCAAGTGCAGGCACCTGGGTTTGATCTTCGGTCCTACCTGCCATGCTGGCTCCACCCCCAGAGTGCACTGAGCCAATGACTGACTGAGACTGATGGTGGCTTACCCCTATAATTGCAGTGCTGGGGAGGCTGCAAATAAGAGAATCACTATGAGTCCGAACTGCATAGTGAGACCCTGCGCCAAATATATAAAATGAAGAAAAAGGATAATCTGCATAATTGTATTGCTGATTTTGGCTGGTCTGATGAAAGAAACAGTTAATGCCTACTTTTTTCTCTTAAATTCTTTTATAACTTTTTTGGATCAATTTTGCATTTTTGTATCTAGCAGTCTGAACTAGTGTGAAGAGTAATAACAACCATTGTTATTTAATAAAGTTCTACATCATTTCTTTCTTTTTTTTTTTTTTAACTACTTTTATTCTCTTTAAAAACACACACAGCCACATATGAATTAGAGGAGCTGGGATGCCACGCTAGGAGCCACATGGCCGGGAATGAGGACAGTGAAGCTGGCTAGAGCTCAGCCATGGTTCATGGTCCCAAGAAGGATCTGAAGTGAGTAGCAGCTCCAAAGCATTGGATGCTGGATAAACTGACCAGTGTTTTTGTTCCTCATCCATCCACCCAGCCCCGTAAACTGAGAGAATGCCTACCTCTCATCACCTTCCTGAGAAACAGACTCAAGTACATTCTGACAGGAGATGAAGAGAAGAAGATTGGCATGTGGCACTTCATTAAGATCAATGGCAAAGTCCGAACTGATATAACCTGTTCTGCTGACTTTATGAATGTCATCAGCATTGACAAAAGAGGAGAGCATTTCCATCTATCTACAACACCAAGGGTTGCTTTGCTGTTCATCAGATTCTACCTGAGGAAGCCAAGTACAAGTTGTGCAAAGTGAGATCTTTGTGGGCACAAAAGGGACCAGGCCACCTTGTCACCCATGATGCTCGCACCATTCGCTGCCCTGACCCCCTTATCAAAGTCAGTGACACCATCCAGATTGATTTGGCATCTGGCAAGATCACTGATCTCATCAAGTTCGACACTGATAACTGTATGGTGTTAACCTGGGAAGAAATGGAGTGATCACCAACAGAGAGAAGTGTCCTGGCTCTTCTGATGTGGTTCATGTGAAAGATGCCAACAGCAACAGCTTTGCCACCCAGCTCTCCAACATCTTCGTCATTATCAAAGGCAGCAAGCTGTGGAATTCTCTCCCAATGGTGAGGGATCAGCCTCACCATTGCTGAAAAGAGATAAGAGGCTGGCAGCCAAACAGAGCAGTGGGAGAAATAGTCTCTAAGGACCTGTTACAGAGATCTCTGTTTAAAGATAACAGAACATGATTTAAACACACATCCCTAAGATGGTGTGGTAATATGGGTGAAATTCACATTTTTAATGACACAGGTGCACACACCTTGCCATTCATCTTACCAAGTGAGTAAATACGAACATTGCTTCCTATATCCATAGCACAGCTGCTGAGGTACACAGCCAGCTACCACTGTGCTAAAGTATGTATCTGCAGTAGAAAAAAGAACTGGGTGCATTTTATCCACGACAATGCCCCTTACATCAGATGACAGAACCCAACTGATGACTAGGTTGAGAACTTGTTGAAGAATTAACCCTTTCCCCAAACGGATCCTATTTAAACACGCTCAGGCATGCTGGGTACTGCAGTGGATTTCCTAACTCTAGCTTGCCATGCAGCAGATAAAACCTCTCAGTTTATGAAGTTTACAGTAAATGTGGGCTTTCCTCATGGCTAATGTTGCTGACCCTCCTGGGGCCTACTTTGTGTCACCAGAGACAGGGCTCCATCTCCAGACAGTAGTTCTGTTCCTGACTACTTTCCTTCCTCCTTTCCTGCATTTCTCTGTAGTCTTTTTTTTTTTTTTTAACTTTTTTTTTATTTTTGTATTTTGGCGAAGGGTTTACAGGGTATGCAGGGTCTTATTACTAGATCGGACTCGTAATTATCCACCTCCCCAGAGCCGGGATTACAGGCTGCGCCACCATGCTCTGTAGTTTCTAGCTTTCCTGTCAGCTCCCTCCCAGAGCTCTCTATTGTTTTGTTTTCTCCCAGTTATTCTCTAGGTGTCTTAGCACCTGGAGGGTGCATTTTGCTATCTTTCTCTACATGTTTAACCCACATGTAGGGAGGAGAGGCTGTGTGTGGGAAACGAGGCCAGGACAGTGCTGTGCTCCATTCTCATGAGTATGCAGGTATGTCCTAACTCAACGATTTCAGCAGAATAATGCTGGGTAAGAAAAATAAGAAAAAAAAAATATATAAAACGGAGATCTTTTGAAAATGTGAAAAGGAACAATAGAGGGATTGTGAAGGAAAAAGGTCAGGATGCAGAATTAAGGTGTGCCATGTACAGCTCCCATGATGAATGTAATCACTGTGCACTGTACGGCCAAGATGTACTAATTCTATTGTACTTAGCCTGAAATGAGAACAGTGCCACCTGCTGGTTTCTCTCTGGAATTGCACCATAGCCATCTCACTAAAAATTTCAAATATGCATTTGCTCAGAAACACAGCACCAGTTGTAGCCCAAAAGAGTAATTAAAAAAAAAAAAAAAGAACTCTGGGCTACCCAAGGCATATGATACACACAGGTCTATACTCACATCTTGTACCATGAATAATGCCACACAAAACTGGTCTGTGGAGTGCAGATGATGAGAAAGTGTTCAACCTCTGGTGACAAGGTCTAGGGTACTGCAGCCATACACACTGACCTTGAAGTTCAGAATTTAGAGTCAGAAGTGTTCAATGTTTTAGGTGAATAATTTTTGTTCATCTTTTCCTTAATTTTTAAACAAGTCTTCTTTTCAGGAAGGTTGTTATCTAGCTCTAAAGTCTCAGTTGTAAAGGTCAAACCGTTTGATTTCACTACATCTTTAAACCCATCTGCATTTTTTTCAAATGTCAGATGAGACAGAGGAGGCTCTATTTTCTAAGGTAAGTTTAAACTACAGGTGAGAAAAAAACAAAATACTAGTGACTCAGGCAAGACATTTAATCTCCTCTGGTACAATGCCAAATAGGTGGTTCCAGCTGCACAGGACTCCAAACTGTGCGTGAGGGGTTTAAGCCACCACTCTGCCTGAACCTCATGGTTCACCAAAGAAGCACTCTGGGAGGCTGAGGCAGGAAGACCACAGGTCTGAGCTCAGGCTAACAACTTAGCCAGACCCTGGCTCAAAATTAAAACTAAAAGGGCTGGCTATGTTCACTGCAAAAGAAAAAAAAAAAAAACAAAAAACACAACACCATCACACTTAGAAGATGGCCAATTACAAACCAAGAGAGAAGGGGCTAATAGCTGTAGTCCATGTCACAAATATTTAAGATCGATGAGTTACACAGCATCCCCTAGTGTTTTACTGGCTACAGTATTTGTAAGAGCACTTAAAACTGTACTTTTTACATTATTGCTTTCATTGTACACCAAGGTATGCTTTAAAGACTCATTTATAGCTCTGAACCGGATAATGCTCTCACTCATGGCATTTCTATACTATGTTAACTATTTTGATGCTTCAACAGGATATGAAAGGATTTCTTGTCTACCAAAAAAAGTGTGAAGTAGAGTTAAAAACTCATCCTTCCTCGGACATTTTCAGCAATTTCACATTCTTTTAAAGCTACCTTAGGTAAAATAAAGCTTTATCTTTACCTTGTAAAGAACCTTGAATCTTAATTATGGACACATTTTAATAGGCTACCCATGATAAACTCTCCTCTCCTAAATGGATTTAGGGCATATCTTTCAGCTCTCACCCAACAAAGGCCCCTAGCCATGTCCTGAAGTGTTTCCCAAGTGTCAGCACTTTGTACAGATGTACCTAAGCCCTAATGACAAGGAGGACAGACAATGTTACCCGAACCTATGACATTCTTTCCTATTTTCCCAATTCTATCATGAATTAATAGTCCTCTGGATACAGTTTAATTAATCTTGAATGACTTGACATTAATTTTCATCATGAATGAAACATTAAAAGTTCAATGGGCTATTTTAATTTGTAAACATTTTGTATATGCTCCAGTTGCTAACCTGGACAATCCTACAATAAAGCTCAAGCATAACAGTCAGAAGGTCAAATCTGGAGATGACTATTGAGAACTCAGTTTTTAAAAATTGTTTCAAGGACTACCCTGATAGCTTAGCAGACTAAAGAGCTTGCTTAAGCAGAGCACAACGCCCAGGGTTCAGGCCATGCTGGCCCTGCCCCGGGGGCACACTGAGATGGCAATTGAAACTGAGCATGGTAGCACCTGCCAGTAATCCCAGCTCCTGTGAGGCTGAAAAACAGAAGGATCACTATGAGTCCAGTCTACATACTGAGACCCTGTAGACCCTGTTCTAAGTACAGAAAAAGAAAAAAAAATTATTTCAATCCTCCAAATCTACTTTGAAGTCTGGCAAGTACTTTGTTACTGTCCCTGTAAGTAAATCACCTTAAGTAAGTGAACAAAAATACACATCCTTGGGATGTTTTGAAATATGTGTGCCTTGTAAAAGAATTGTGCTACTTCTTCAGCAAATGTGGCTTTCTGGATTTAAACATGTTAGTTGGCAAAGGTACAAACTCTTATGATCTAATGTGAAAGATCTCTTAAAAGGACTATTACTTGAAAGTCTTCAATATAATTACTGAAAGTCAAAGTGGTTTTAAACATAGAAAGGAATACTTAAATGACACATAATTATCAGTAGTTTTTAATTAGCTTTCCTGAGAATATCCCTTTTGGGGAACATTTTATAATGAACTTAAATTTCCAGGACAATTTTCTTTTAAAGCTCTTACTCCTATAATATTAAGTTTCCAAAATCTCAAATGTGGGGCTGGGAAGATAGCTCAGTAGAATACATGCTTGCCTGGCAAGTTTAAGGTCCTGAGTTCAATCCCTGGTACTGAAAAAAAAAGAAAAGCAAACAAAATCTCAAACGTGGAAGAGGCCCATAAACACCTGTATACATATTTATTTAACTCATAAAAATTTAATCAGAACATCCAGGTACAAACTTTCCCCAATTTATGGCTTTTCAAAAGTGTAAAAATGTACCTATATAACATTGGTTTTTTGGTTTTTTTTTTCCTTTTATTTTTCAAAATGTTACAGGTTTCATTGTCATCATTGTCAATATTTACTGTGATGGAAGCATGACCTGTGTCTCAACTTTAGCCACACTGACCAATTCTGGACAAACATTGTTCTGGGCCAGCTAGATACCTCAGTGGACTAAAACACCTGTGTAGAGAGCACAGTGGCCTGGGGTTCGATCCCTGGCATGCCATGTCAGCCCCAACCCCAGGCCACTCTGAGGTGACTGGGCATGGTGGTGGCACATGCCTGTAATCCTAGCACTTGGAAGACTGAAAACAGGAGGATCACTACAAGTCTGATCTAGGTAATGAGACCCTGTAGATCCTGTACTAAGTACATAAATAATAATAATGTTTTTCACCTCTAGTATGAATTTCATAATCTTCAATACTTTATTATAAAATAGGCCTGTATAGCTAGGGCAAATGTTGAGTATGTTTGAGGCAACTAAGCTATGATGTTTGGAAGTTTAGGTGTATCTGGGTATCATGTGCATTTCTGACTGTTAATATTTTCATTTTATGATGAGGGGGACAGGGATTGAACCAGGACCTGCATGCTGAGCTACATCCCCAGCCTTTTCTTGGTTGAGACAGGGTCCTGGTAAGTCATTAAATTTCCTATGCAGTGCTTGAACTTGTGTCCTGCCTGTGCCACCTGGAATGGAATGGTGAGATCATAGGCACATGTCCCTGTGTCTGACACAAGAGTTCTTGACTTCAATATTAGGAAATGATCTTTCCAACTCTAAGCTTCATACTGCTTACACCCATCTATTGTCTTCCCTCAACTCAAGTCTTTTTCTTGGTCATAACTGGTATTATTAATAACTCTCTTAGAAATTTTAATTTTAAGCATAATATAACCATTACTTCCTACATTTCTGGTTCACTCCTTTTAGATCCTTAAGAACATACTATTAACTATGTTATACTTTCAACTCTCTTTTCCCTTCTCTCGTCTTCTTTAAACATGGTGTCACTATAAATTTGATCACTAATCTAAAGGAGTCTTCCCTGCTCCTGGCTATCAAACTTTTCCAGGAGTATACACTTTCCCATTCTTCTAACTTAGCGCATTCTACCTCCTGGCTGTTGTAACATTTCACTGTGAAATCTACAGCTGACCTCCTAATCAGATTCCTGCTCATGACCACCAACCCACTCCATGTAGCATCTTCCCAGCTCAGGCCCATACCTCATGTTCCATAGCCCTTCACAGTTCTTTTTATAACAAAATCCTGACTGTTCAGCAAATCTTGCTGATTTTCACCTATTGCTTTTCCTCTTCTTTAGACACCACCCTCACCCAAGCCATCATTCTCTTTCAGGTGAATTAATGCAATAGTCTCCTTCCTGATTCTGCCTCTCATCCCTGCCTATTCAACACAAGAGCCATCAGGTCTCCTGTTAAAGGAATGTCCCTGAGCTGCAGTATTTGGGGTTTCATTTTGTTTTTTAATAAAATATTATTCATAAAATTAAAAAAAAAAAAAGTAAATGACTAGTCAATTGTATAACCATTTTGGCCTGAATTCTAAATTATTTTTGATGAATTCTGACAAGTGACATGCCAATTTTAAAAATACTTGCATATATCTTCAAGCATGTATTCAAGTTACCAAATTAAGCCAAAGAAATTCCTCTTTTTGAAATGGAATATAAACTCATAATAGCCCAACCAACACAACTAATCCAGACTTATCCAATATTTAGTTCAGAATCATCATCAAACCTTTAAGTCTCTTAAAAAGTGAACAGATAATTCACGCATCAATTCATTTTCCTTAAGAATCCCAACACACACAACTTGTAAAACTAAAGGGAAAATAATTTAGCCAACAATGTCATAATTTCAGATTATATTCTCAATTATTTCAAAGCCCAACAGCGATTTTTTAAAAAGAAATTAAACATGCTTTCATTTAATTTTTAAAGTCTTATACAATTCAAGCTAATGAAATATTTTATTGTTCTTAATAAAAGTGTTTAAAAATTTTCCAGGGAGTCTGGAGTATGTGATGAATGGATTTCACTCAAGGGTAAACAAAATTCTATTGAATGAAACCATAAATCCACCCAACTCCTGATAGTAAATACTAGCATTCACCACAGGTTTGAAATTCCTGTAGTATCAGTATATTTTAAAAATATTACAGACATGCTTTGGATGCACAGGAAGATGGAAAAGACTTAAGACTCTGACTACACACCATATGTTCTCCCAGCTTTCTTAATTTACAGCCAGTTAAGAATCACAATATCCAAAGAAAGTATTTTAAAATAGTGTATGACTCACTGTTAAGTGATCTTTCTACTCAAGTAAATAGGAAAGTTCGCATTTTAATGTCACACTGATTTTCAGTACATCTCAATCCAAGGAAAAAAATAAACGGAGACATGGTCATGAGTTCAAGATTACATATATTACAATTTGCCTTGTTATACTATATTTGTGGCTTTATGATAAAAATAACTCAGGAACATGGAATTCAAGCTAATTTCCGTAACTGTCACAAGAAAAAAAGCATTAAATGCATTTATGAGATAAGTACTTTCATTTAATTTCAGAATCTTAAAACAGACCTTGGCCTTGTTTAAAAAAAAAAATTAGTTCAACACTAAGCTAGCTATATAACCTTACTGAAAAGTTTGACACAACTGATATAGAAATTTTTTTCTATTCTCAATAAAATAAAATTTAAAAAAAGAAAATGCTTTCTAATCTCAATCTTACATAAGTGGGAGAGGTGAGGGGGGGAAAGGTAGACAATTTCTTTAGCAGCATATATGGCTAAGTCCATCAACCACCTTAAACTAGAATGTCTATTACTGACCCCTTTAAGAAGAACTGGGCTAATATCAAAAGTTGCCCATTTCATAAGCTGAAAGACAACAATTTTAGGGTTATACTAAGTAAAATATTTTTATAATACTTCAAAAATTTTAACCATAGAGGAATCAGCTCTTTTTTGTAACAAAGAAAAAAATAACAGAAAGATATTTAACTACTCATTTTTTTCAATCCTCTTCAAACAAAAGTAAAGAATGGTTGATTAGCTAAGCTTTGTGCTCTAAACAAACTAATTACACTGATTTTACATGGCAACAGCCCATCTGACAGGGCAGCTTGACAGTTCTGAACACTTGCAATAATTTTTTTGAACGCAAAGATTACTAAAGTGATCCGGACATGCAATGTTCATCTTATGCATTCTGCATTTCTTTGCCAATCTTGTAGCTAAGGATCTTGTTCCAATCAATCTTAGTGCGTGTAACTGGCAACTGTCGACGTAAGGCTTTGAAAGTAGTGTCGGACATGGTCTGATAATTCTCACTGATGGCAGTCTATGAAAAACAGTAGTTACAAGTTTAAAACAAACAGAAGAAATAAAACGATTTAAAAACATTTTTAGAACATTTAAGGAGCTTATGTTTTTAGTCAAAAAAATTCTTGACATGCTTTTAAAAGCTATTTAAAAACTGCTGTAAGAAAAAGCATACAACCACTTTTTTTTCTTTTGTGGTACCAGAGATCAAATTCAGATCCTTGCTTGCACTTGCAAGGCAAGCACTTATTCCACTGAGCTGCCTTCCCCAGCCCCATACAACCATTTTGAATGACTACATTTAATGAAATGAAATGAAATGTAAATTAGGCTTAATGTCTATATCCTCATTGTGCATCTATTTTACTATTTAATCAGAACAATCTGTAAATTACTATTTATAAGGGGTAGAAACTCATCCAATCCACAAATTAAATGCTGAACAGTAGAGCACAAACTGAAATGTGACCTACACAGATGATATACAATTCAACAGTTTAGGAAACATCTCTTCAATTAAAATTTCCAAAGAGAAACCAATAGCTATTGAAGAACTTGGCACATTTTGACTAATAATTAGAAATTTCAGTTGGCTAAAGCCAAGTCTTGCTATTTCTAAAACACAAATCTTAACTAAATGCAGTTTATTTTCCACTGTTTTGGGCTACATTTTCACAAATTTGCTCTTATTCTAACAGCAAACACATAGCCAGAAGATCATTTCTTAATTTTATTCTTAAAACAATAAAAAGCAGCATGCTTCTGGCTGAAAAGTAAAACTTCAGTGCCACTCAAAAATGAACAGAGATTATAACAATGCTTGAAAAAAATCATACCTGGTATTCATTTTCCGCAGCTTCTACAATCTTTATAAATTCTTTTGCTGTTTGTACTTCATTCTAAATGAATCAAAAGTAAATTAAACAGTAATTTAAAACTAAGCTGCAATTTCTTTAAAAAAAACATGATAATGAAATGTAATTTAATAACACAGATGAATATTAGAACAAGTGAATGGAAAAGTGTAAGATCAATTATTTTAAAGCCAAAGAGAACCAGACAAAAACACAAAATTCCACAGAATGAGTGTGTATTTAATTTAAGGTAAGTCAAATTTCAGTAATATACATTGTTTAGCAAGCTGAATTATAATAGTTAATATTCATTATAAAAGGTGAGTTTTACAGGTAGGAAGTTACAGGTTTCTACTAAGTGACTATCTTTACTTACTTTAAAATGTTTACTGAGTGTTTACCACAATGACATGAAGAAAACTATTGATATGAAGAATCTACTTTCATATTTAAGGTGAATTTATTTTAAATATTTCACAAAAGAAATATAGTATGCTGAATATGGTTTTCATTTTCCCTATTATAAAACTGATGGAAATCTGCATTTCTTTTTAATAAAATGTGTTAAAAGTGAAAATTTCTAATACTGTGTGTGTGTGTGTGTGTGTTTATTTATGTACTATAGCTTTTGTCTTTTTTTTTATGGAACTGGAAATTGAACTCAGGACCCTCAGGCCCTTGCATTTGCCAGAGAAGTGCTTATTCCACTAAGCCATCTACCCAGCCCCTTGTCTTTCTAAAAACAATGACACAATGAAAATCTTACACAGTGAAGTAAATAGTTATTCCTTGTACTTATACCTAACCATCAGTGTAGTTTCTATGGCCAACTGAATAACCCGTTTTTAACGTTCTGGACAAGTTTCTTGTACGAAGCACCTTTCTTTAATGTCCAACTCCCCAAAGAGAGCGTCACGTACCCTTGTTACACAAACAATATTATGTGATAATTATGTATGATAACTATATGGAATAAAACATCATACGACAGTCCAGATTCATTAGGTTTGTTCCATGGGCAAATTCTGCAAGGAGTGTAAAAATTGGCACAGAAGTAGAAATCACCAGTGGTAATAAAAACTTCAAAAAACATGCTTCTTTCGACTCTTTTCATGTAGCATTTCATACTTGTTAAATAATTTTGTAATTAAAAATATTTTTTCTTAAATTTAGAATTTTTTAATTTTACATCACAATCTAAATAGCTACTGGAAAAAAAAAATATAGCCTAAAAGTTAGGCATATGATCATAAGCCTAAATACAAGAGTTAAAACTATAAAAACTTGCAGCAGAAATCACTTATCTTGGGTCAAGCAATGATTCTATCAAAACACTAAAAGCACAAACTGTAAAAAAAAAAAAAATTAGACTACATTAAAACTAGTTTTACAAATAATACAATGAAGGAAGCAAAAAGATAACATGGAGTGACAATATCATCTGTAAATCATGTATCTGATTTTAGAACTGTATCTAGAATAAACAACAATTACAACTCAGTAATAATGAACTGAACAATTAAAACAATTACAAATGGGCAAAGGAACTAAACAGACATTCCCTAAAAGATAAGAAAATAAAAAGATGCTCAATAGCATTAGCCGATAGCATTAGCCATCAGGAAAACTAACAGAAACCAAGATACTATTTCACATTCACTGACAAAGTTGTAATACAAACAAACCCCAAGTTTTATTTAGACTGTGAAAAAATTGGAACCCTCATATATACCCTCAAACTGAAATCATAAAATAGTGCAGATATCCTAGAAATCTGGAAATTCCTCAGAATCTACTTCTATATACATGTCTCAAAGAAAAATTATTTTTACACAAAAATAGTACATAAATGCTTATAGCAGCAAAGAGTATAAGCCAACAGAAATGTCCACATCATGACTAAATGTATATATTCAAACAATAAAGTAGTTATTTGACAATGACAAGGAATGTGTTATCAGACTCCAACAAGGGGAAATACTGAAAAATGCTAAGTGAAAGGAGGCCAGTCACAAAAGTCCTATTCCACATGATTGTATTTTTACGAAACGTCCAAAATAGGCAAATCTGTAGTCCAAAAAACAGGTAAGTGGTTGCCCCAGGTAGGAAGAGGTCTGACAGAAGAGCTGGAGAGGATGCTGTGTGATTGCTAATTGGGATACGATTTCTTTAAAGAAACATGGAATGGTTCTATATTTAGACTTCAGTGATTACTGCACAACTCTGATAATTTAAAAACAATAAATTTTATACTCTAAAAGAATGATCTGAATGGTATCTGAATAATCCAATAAAACTGCTAAAAATGTTAGGTAGAACTGCATCTTTCAGTTATCTGAAAACACTAATGTGAAGCAGAACATTTACAATGTAAATCGCAAAACTGCTGTGGCTTTAGAAGTATTAGGTTATTTTTAATGTTGCTGAATTACTTACAGACACTGTTAGGGAATCTTGTATATCTTTATGACTCACTAGCTGAACATTACCATCTTCATAATAATGAACCTGTCAGGAGAATAACAAGACAGCACAGTCAATGGTCACACCAGTGCAGTTGACTACAAATGTCAGCACCAGCCCAGTCTTCTCCACTGAGCTTCAGTCCTTCAGAATTCCAGCAAGACTCTTCCTACCCATGTACAGTGAAGGGACTGCATACTGGTGCACTAGGGAAGTTAATGATTTTCACTGACCTCACTGCTACACATTTTTACATCATAGCCATTTCAGTAGTACCCAAATTAAGGTCACAGTAAGTCACTTCCTAATATTGCTCTTCTTTTGTGTATTTCCACCAAACATTTCATTGTCCATATTGCCACCACTAAGATTGTAGAAATACATGGCTTTTAAAATGACATAGTCCCTTGCGTCATACAAAGAATTGTACAAAACACACTAGTTAATACTTTAGACTCAGAGGGCTTTAAATGAACTTCAGCATGTATCACAAAGAACTAAAGATACTTGTGGTTAGAATGTATATAAAGATGAGGAAAGGCGAGAAACAGAAATACACAGGTAGCAGGCCCTGTATTAAATACAAATATGCCTAGATTATCTGGTAGGTAGGGATGTACCACTAAATCATCTTTAGGCAAGTAACACACCCAGATTTAAACTTTTAAAAAATTAATCTTTCATATGGCAACTGAAAAACTAATTAGGAAATGCCAAACAATTCAGCAATTCAACCAAATTAAGAAGTATTACATGTCTGCCACTATAGTAAGTGTTGAAGATGAAATTGAGCCAGATAACCAGGAACATCATTTTAAGAGCTCTATAATTATCCAGCTACTGAGCTATTGAATATACCTGAAAGGAATGTTAACAATATTAGTTATTATTCACAGAGCACTGTGTCAGGTTCTATTCTAACCATTTTATCCAATATTCACTAATCTCAAACAATCATATACAGGAGTCAGAATATGGCGTATATCTATATAATTCAGGCTGGCTTCAAACTCATGGTAAATTCTGTGCCAGCCTCCCAAGTGCTGAGATTACAGGAACATGTTACCCACCAACCTTTAGCTATTTTTTTAAAAAAATGTATTTAGTACAGTCTCACTACACAGATCAGGCTTAGTGATCCTCTTGTTTTCAGCCTCCCAAATGCTGGGATTACACACCAGCACGCCCAGTCTCAGTCGCTGACTCAGCACGCCCCAGGGATTGGGCCGGCATGGCATGCCAGGGATCGGGCCGGCATGGCATGCCAGGGATCAAATCCTGGATCCTGGGCCTGCTTAAGCAGGCGCTTTAGTCCATTAAGCTCTCTGGCCAACCCAGCCTTAGCTACTTTTTAATGGATGGCAAAAGATACAAACATATTAAATGACTTTCTGATGTCACACAAATAGTAACCAATTAATCTGGGTTTCAAACTCTTGACAATCTGACTTCATATTCCATGCTCTTGATTTTTATTCTTTAACAGGGACCAAGATACAAACCAAGGTAGAACAGGACTAGAAATGTATACAGAAGTCAGATGACAAAGGTGAAGCATGAGGTATTTTTCTTTTACAATTCTTAGCATATCTTTCATGACAGTTGATAAACACATGTTGATCGATGTGAACCAAAATACAAAAAAGGTTAGTACCTTCCTTTTTTTTTGTAATCTATGCAACTTATAGAGGACTTGTAGTGATCCTCCTGTTTTCACCCTCCCCAGTGCTGGATTGGTATGCACCACCACACCTGGACTTAATTGCCAGTTCAGCCCAGAGGCAGGGCTGGTGCGGCATGCAGTAATGGGGATTGAACCCCAGTCCTTAAGCAGCCGCTTAGTCCACTGAGCTGTCTCACCAGCAGTACCTTCCTTGAATTTATTTACTGGTGTATATATATATATACTCAAATAAGTACTTAGTTTTCAAATTCTCTACATAAACATCTGAGCTTACATTAGGAGTAAAGAACTCAATTCTACTAGGTTTCACCTGAAAAGTCAAATGAGTACAGGCGATATTTTTTTAAAACATGAATATACAACTATATAGAGTAATACATATGTATGCATTTATATATTCACACTCTACTCCAAATATGAGTACAGGAGATATTTTTAAAACATATGTAATATATGACTATATATAGTAATATACACACATATGCATTTATACATTCACACACATATATTCTACTCCACTCAACTGAGATGACAGCAGAGCACTACTCAAACTCAGATGCCTAAATGAACAAACTGTATGAGATGCAAACCAAATGGTGGCATCTAATTTTAGTTGTACTTTAGAATCTGTCAGCTATCCTCACAGATTTTTGATGACTAGAGAACTATAAGGTTATTTTAAAAACTTATAACAGTACAACTTTTTTCTTATCTCAAAACAAAAATCTGGAAAAGAAATAGTATAGTGTACTGTGAAAATGTAAATTTATTCAATTTGTCATTCTTTTGATCAGAATCATCTGGAAATCAGTAAACAGAACTCTTTTAAAATTTTGTACCTGAATTTTCAAGATGCCAACCACCTGGGTGGTTGAAGGTGTGATTGTAAACTTCCACTCTGACCTCCAACGACCATTCCTTAAAAATAAAAACAGCAGCTGTAAATAAGGTAGGGAAAATAATTTGAATCAATATTAAGCTTCAGATTTAAATTTAATGCTACAGTATGACAAAGTGTAGGAAATAGATGCTGGACATTTATTTTTCAAGCACTGAAATATTCAAAAGGATCAAAAAGTTAAATACAGGTATTAAGATATAAGGTATGATTGAAAATCAATGCATTTAAATTTTAAAAATTTATTACAGTAGAAGACACACTGACATTAATTCCCTTCAAAATACTTTCCCTTTCTTTGAACATCCTAATCCTCCTTTTTTTTTTTTTTTAACTACTTCCTGAAACAGCTCTGGAGGTGGTCTCTTATGAATGTCTTCAGTTACATTGTCAGGGCTGCCTTAAGGTTTTGAACTGATGCCAAATGTTTGCCTTTCATGGCCATTTTGATTTTGGGTAGAGTCAAAAGTTATACAGCATCAGATCTGGTGAATAAGACAGAGGAGAACACAGTGTAAATGTTTTTATGAGTCTGCTTTTCATTAGATGATATTAAGCAGTCATATTCACTACATTTTTGATCACACCTAGCAAGAGTATCTACTCAAGAAAGAGGATTTCAAGAATTATTTCAAAAAGTAGAAAGAACAATGAAGTAAGTATATACAAGGTAAGGGACCCATTGTGAGGGGCAATCATGGCAGTGTGTCTTCCACTGTAATGATTTTTAAAAACTTAAACTTCACTGTATTTTAAAGCCACCCTTTGTATTTAATCTTCACTTTACTCATAAGAAAGACCTAGATAATGGATGTAAATCAAAATTCTAAAAGTTAAGGCTTAAAATAAATTAGAAACTGAGATATTTCTTGGGAGAAAAATGTTGAGCTGCCTCAACTGAATTACTTAGCTTTAAGATTAGACTGAATAAATGTTTAGACTATCAAGTCCTTTCATAAATAAGAGTAAGAACAATTTAATATCTACTGAATGACAGTATCAAATAATTTCATTCACTTCTGAACCTGTGAAGTCTTGGAGAACCTCAGCATTTTGAAACAGGTAATATCCAGAAATGATCTTGTCTAAGAATAAGATGTACCAACAATGTGTCGAATACTAAAGATTAGAAGAGCAAGTCAGTATTTTGGGAGCTACACTTTTGGAAGTCCTAACAGTACAATTTGTATGCAAAAGTAAAAAGCACAAACATACTGTTATTCTCTCATATTAACCAGTCAAACAAAGAAATTCTCATAAAAACATCACTGGAGCTCCCAAGTTCACAAAAGTGTTGTGGTTCCTACCTGCCTCCCCCACACAAGTATCATTCAGGAACACCCCATCTTAGAGTGAGCGTGTGGGCCTGCAGACTGGTCTGCCTGCATACACACCTGCTCTCAGATGTCTGCCTGCTGGTCTCCAAAACATTATGCTCTTTTACATTCTCCTTAATGAATGTCTTCAGATTTGCTGTGGCCCTTAGTGATTAAATAGTTAGAAACAGCTTGTTTTTTCTAAGAGGCTAAAGTTCTACATCATATTTGTATTGTTCAATCATACATAATTAAGTTTCAGCCCTAATCACAAATCCAAGAACTACAAAGAATATAAACAATGCCAAAATTTCTCAATCCATAAATGTTTATTTAACTTACCAAAAATTTTTTGCTTGGAACTGATGGCTTTCTATGCATGCAATAATGGTTTGCTGTCCATCTATTTTTTTACCATACACCTTATCGGTGAAAAAAAAAAGGAAAATCAAGAATGAGAACTTAATAGCCATGAATGCCCAGTAAGTTATCTATAAAATACTTAAAAATGTAAAATGATACAAAGTAGGGCCTCATTCTCATAAAGTAACTAGAAAAACATTTTCAAATATGTGCATCTCACAACTGATAAAGTAAAACTTACTGAGTAAAGTTCACTTTATATTAGTATAAAATATTCATATGCTAGATATATCATACTTTCATTCCAAACACAAGGATTATAAGTAGGAAATTTATTTAAACATACAGATACAATGTAATGATTTCCCTTCAAGTAAAAACTGTACCTAGTTTGTAATTATTCGGAGTTTCCATTACTGAGGTCATTTAAAAATTACTAAGGCTTAGGAAGTTAATGTACTCAAAATTGAGAAAGCTCATTAAGAATACTTATGCCGTATTATGATGTCCTTGATCTCTTCTGTTTGGGCCTTTCAGTCCTACCAAAGAACAAGTGCAGGCGAACATGGCCACTCCCTTACCCATGATTGAGACATTCCTTGAAAATAATCCTAATTAACAAGTTTGAATTGAAAGAATTTCTAAGTTTATTTTAGGTGTGATGTATTTTTTAAATTGAAAAAATTAATCAGTACATGATTACGTTCATCACAGGTGTTGATGTGCGTACATAACACATCCATGCTTATTTCCCTTCCCTTCTTCCCTGCTCTTGTGCCTATGCTGCTGTATTTCTTAATTTTGTTCTATACTTCTATAATTATGTTTTCATTTTATTAGTAATTTTAGATATACAAGATAATGTTCATCATCAAGTATTTGTACTTGTACAGGGTCTATCTTGCTGCTTCTTTTTTTTCCATTCTCTCTTCCTTCAACCCTTCTTCAAATTTACTTACAAAAGCTTTTTTTCTTTTCTATTCTTTTTCTCTTGTATCTTCTTTCATTATATAATCATTTTTGAGAAGATTATACAAACTTTTGTCCACAAGGAAAACTACTGAGGGAGAACTGTGGTACTACTGGTGAAATTATACATTGTGATGGGACAGCAGGTACACACTGATCCACAGTCACTTTAGGTTGGAGGGGTAAGCAGAAGGCCAGTTATGCTGCTTTGTAAGCCATGTTCAGAAGTCTTGACTCTATCCTAAGTGCAACAGAAAATCTCTGAAAGGGTGCATGCAAGGATTTCCATGATTTTATATACACTTGAGAAGACTACTGCAGTTATAGAGTGGTCTCACAAAGCATGAACTCAGGATGCTGAACAGCCTATCTGGATACAATCTTAGCAATGTTCAGAAACAAAAAGCACATCTACTTTCTACCATTTTTTACTCATAAAACATAAGTTAAACCTGCAAGAGAATGATAAAAAACAAGCGCTTCCCTGGCAAGTGCAAGGGCCTGAGGCCAATCCCCGGTTCTGCAAAAATAAATAAATAAATACATAAAAGTGACTATAAAATACTTAAGAATGTAATTTTACTTCTAAATAATTTTAGTTTATTTTTTGCAGTACTGGAGATTAAACTCAGGACCTTGTGTGTGCCAGGCAGGCAGGCACTTATGCTGCTGAACTGTATTCCCAGCCTTATCATATCATTTCTCCTTCATATTTTTGTCTTAGAATTTCTGTTTTGATTTAATCAGTTCTCCATTTTGGCTATAACAACAAACTAGGTTTTAAAAAAAAAATAGCGAAGAGTCTTATATGTTACAAAATGTTGTGTAAGTTGCTATAAATTTCAGCCACATTTGCATAACAAAAAGTTAGCTGTCACCAACTTACAGTGCAAACTCCGTTCGGGTAATGTTCTTTTACATATGCTCGCAGCGCCGCTTCTACAGAAGTCCTCCATAATTCAATTGCATTTTCTGCTTCGTAGGGTCTTGGATCAGTTGCTTCCTTTCTTAAGTGATCAAATTTGAAACAGATTCTGTTTTTTGGATCCAAAAACTTTCCATTTCCCAAATCACCATGTTCTGTTATCAATACCTTTAATGATGGAATGAATTTATGAAAACAGTATTTAAAACATCTAAAGTACTCACACATATTAATATATGGTCACTTTATTTATTTTAAGCAACTGATTTAATTATATAGTACAACTATAATACTTCAAATGAATACCGCATTAAGACAAGTGATTTTAGTGCAAGGTAGCAGTTTTTCTAACACTAACTTCTTGCTATTCAGTGGAAAAGTGTACTTTATACAACACTGCTAGAGTCTAGTTGTTTTCTTTTGAGAACTAGTAGCTGTTTACTATTTCTGATACTAGGCTCAAGTTGTACACAATTAAGAAAAGTGGGTGATAACACTGAATCAGGTGGTGTTAAAATTCTTCAGCATGCCCCAACTTGCTATGAAACACATAGGCTTTTACCTACTTGATTTTGTTTTTATAAACTATCTTTTATTTTTAACAGCCTCTTTTTATATATAACAGGCAACAAAACTTTATTTTAAGAAGTTATTTCCAAGAACCGGCCTGATAGCAGACTAAAGTGCCTGCTCAGGTAGCCCTGTGGCTGGGGTTTGATCCCTGCATGCCTTGCTGCTGTGGCCTTGTGCACAGGACTCACTAAGAGAGTGATTAAAACTGGGCGTGGTGGTGTATCTGTAATTCCAGAGCTTGGGAGGCTAAAGACAGAAGAATCACTATGAGTCCGATCTGTGCAGTGAGACCCTGTGGACCCTGTCGTAAATACGGAAAAAGAAAAAAAAAGAAATATATTTCCAGGTTGTTTTCTCTTTGGAGGAACAAAGGGCACCAATAAAAATGGTAAATTTGTATATATATTTTAATATACTGGTGTTTTAATTTCCATCGGATGCTTCTTTAAAATTTTATTTTATTTTTTAAAAATTTATTTATTTGTATTTTAACTTGAGTGAAAAATAGAAGCAAAAACAAGGAGAATAAATGACATAAACAGGGTAACATACAACGATACGTATGTTACAGATTTTTACAACATGGATGGCTAAATTATATATATATATATATATATATATTTTTTTTTTTTAATAAAACAATCCAACACAGAAGTGGGTTATCCACAGAAGTTGTTGACTTGAGCCATTCACAGTTCATTATATTAACATAATTTTACTTTATCCATCTTTATACTTTTCTGCTGGATGGTTAAGACCGAGTTAAAGCAAGACCTATATAACAAAAAATGTAACTTTTGTATCAGATAAGGTCAGTCAGGTACCCTCAGGGTTTATCCTGTAACCCTATACCGCTCTTTGTAGACCCCTTGTCAGTGTCAGCCTTGTGGATGAGTCACGGCCATTGCTTGACTAAAATTTTAGTTTTTTCTTTAAAATTTTATTTATACACTAATTGTACATATCAATGGGGTGCACAGTAATACTTCCAATAGACATATACAATGTTAAATGATCAGGTGAGGGCAACTAGCAAATCCATCACCACACACTAATCTTTTTTTTTTTTTTTCATACTGGAACATTCAAACTACACTGAATTTGTATAAAATTTTTCATAATTACTATTTTGAAATATATATTTAATTATTATCAATCATCATTACCCTACTGTGCTGTAAGGATACTTTTATTTCTACTGGATAGATTCCTAGCAGTAGTGATGAAGACCACAGATAAAAGGTTTATATATTTATAACACATATTTGCATTGCTTTCAAAAACCTGACTGTGACAACTCACATCCTACAAACATGAGTATGTTTCCCTCTACATCATTAACACTGACAGGCATTATAACTCCCTTTTTAGTTTGATGGATATAATTTTAATTATTGTACATTTCTCTGATTTCTGATCTAAATATCTTTTTATGTTTACAGGTAGGTAAATATTGTACAATATTTGGGTTGGGTTTTTAAAAACTATTTTATATAAAAGTTCTTGTTTAAGGTTTCAATCTAAGGGGCTGAGGAGATGGCTCAGTGGAATAAGTGCTTCCCTGGCAAGCACAAGGGCCTGAGTTCAACCCCCAGTTCTGCCCCCACACCCCCCCAAAAAAAGATTTCAGTCTACAGTTTAATATGCAGCAAAATGTTTATCCATGGTCTTCCTGCCCTTAAATTATACATGTAGACACATATTTTTCCTGTAACTTTTGTCAGGGCACAAAGTCTTAAACCATATTTCTGTATAACATGTGAAGCAGAGGTTCAGTCTAAATTTCTTTTCAATGAAAATCCATTACACCAAATTTGTATAAAAATAATCATAATTTTAGAACTAAACTCTGGTTCTTTATGCTACTCCACTCATTTGTCTACATATAATACCATAACAATGGTAAATATCTGCTTCTACGCAGTTGGGCAGTTCTTCTGTACTGCTCTGTTTAGAATGTTCTCAAGTGATTTAAAGCATGCATTCTTCTCCCATTAAGTTTTCTCACAATCTGACCAACTGAAAAAACTGATCAGGTTTCAAATTCAAGTTATAGCAAATCACTTACTGCTTTTAAAATAATTTATGCTTCTAAGAATGGGATGCAAAGTACCTCTCCATTATTTAGATCTTGTTGTACATGTTTAATGAAGTCAACCAGTGTTTTCTTCATGTTTCTTTTTGATTTGTTCCTAAATTAATGTATAATTTTTACCATTACTTTAAATGGAAGTCCTTATTATGCCCTGACCCCCTTCTCCCTTATTTCTACTTGCTACAAGGGAGGATAGCTATAAGTTTTATACAGTACTTACCTTAAATGAAGCCATCTCAACAAATTCCTTTAAGTCAACCAGCATTTCAGTTGGGGATTAAATTAATACACTTTCTCTGAATTACTAACTACATAAATTGTGTCACCAAAAGGACTAATATAGTCTTAGCATTATGTTTTTATTTCATTCTCTTGTCTTTTCTACAGTTTCATTTAAGACTAATAACAAAATAAGCAGGCATAACTAATTTTTAAATTTTTGCAGCTCATCGATGACATTTACTATTTTTGTTAATTATAGTTAGTGAATTCTGCTTATACTTTTACTTAAGAGTATTTGTTTTAATGAGAAATGATTGCTGGGCTTTCAAAATCCCGGATCTTGCATCATTTACTGACATTGATTTTTCTGACTTTTTTTTTTGGACCAGGGATTCAACTCAGGATCCTGCACTAGCATCCTCCCAGCCCTGAATTGTTAATTAATGTAAGACCACTATATTACTTCCTTTACATGGAACCACTTTTGCATTCCTACAAAAACTTGAAGTTCAGTCTTGGTATATTATTCTTTTGCTGTATTTTTGGATACTATTGTTTATATCCCACGTTTTTAAAAATCAAGTTTTATATGTAAAATGAGTATGTTATCTACCTTTTTTGTTTTTTCTTTTTAGGTTTAAGAATTAAAATTATGCTAGGTTTATAAAGTGACTTTGGAGGCTATCCAACACTTTAAAAGTTCTTTTACCCAGCACATTTTCTTTCAAGAAAACAATTGTCAATGTATGTGATCAGAGGAACAAAGAAATTCAATATATCAGTGTTCATATTAGTAAACAAAAAAATAAATAAATAAATAAAAAAGGAAGCCACCAAAAAAGCAAAGAATTTTTAAAAAGACTCCCGAGAAATTCCATTAATGCAACACACTACATAGTTTTATATGTATACAAACATACATGCATATCTACATATAACATTAAGTTTCCTTTTCAGTTACAGGTCATCTTTGTTTAGTTCTTATCCCCTGTAACAAGGCTACATTTTTTTTTTTTTTTTTGCAGAACCAGGAACTGAACTCAGGCCCTTGCACTTGCCAGGGAAGTGCTTATTCCACTGAGCCATCTCCCCAGCCCCCAAGGCTACTTATTATACAATGAATAATACTAAACACAAGTTTTGGTGTAATTAGCCACTAAGAATTTTCTGTTGTATTCTTTCTTAATCATCTTCTCTACCGGTCTGTTTCTCACAGTTTTATATAAATTGTACTTCACATAAGCATGATATGAATTACTACAATGACTGTTCAACTATTAGTAACTCCAAACTAAAAACGCTAGTGACCTATTGTGACTTTTCCAAGCTTAGCAATTTTAACTACATTTTTGAAAGAAAAGATTTAATTACTACTGAATGCTAAATTACATGAAAACCTAGAATACCAGAGCAACCAAATTATGATATAAATCATACTAATGTATACTCCAGATTTTGGGTTAATACAGGATTGGTATTTTTTTTTCCTATAAAAGACAGAAATTAGATTTAAAGCCATTATTTTCTAAAATCTTCAAAGAATTAAATGAGTATGTCTGTCTAAAAGGGACCTTCCATTAACAATATTAGCAGTCTCAATAAAAAAAGTTTTCAATTATTTTACCAGTAAATGGCTATGGTTAAAAGAGTAATTTTTTAATCTTTAAATATCGCATTTCACAACTCTTCCATAATTTAAATTATTTAAAAAACCGAAATAGTTAGATTCCATGTTTATATGAAACATACCTGATCTTCATAACCTTCAATTTTCACTGGAGTAAACTGATCCAGGTTATACTGTGCAAATGCACTAAAAAAGAAAAAGGCCATTACTTAAGCTTCTGTTAATTTTTGGAGAAAAAAAAAAATCACAAACAACTGTAGCTTTCTCTCAATAAAAGTCTCCTCCTATATTACACATGGCTAAGATATTCTCTTAATAATGATTTTTTTTCCCTTTTCTTTGAGACAACAACTCACTCACTAGGTAGCACAGACTGGCCTCAAACTCGTGATGGCCCTGCCTCAGCCTCCTGGATGCTGGGACTGTAGACATACATTACCATGCAGTTATTATCTTATACTATTTATAATGTAGCGCAGACAGAGCTGTTCATTACATTTATGTATGAACTCAGGGCCTTCACACTAAATTACATCCCATGTACCTTTTCTTTTTCTTTTTTTTTTTTGTCTTTTCGAGACAGGGTCTCACAGCAGTTCAGGCTGGCCTTAAGCTCACTTTGTAGCTCAGGCTGGTCTCGAACTCACCAACAATCCTCCTGCCTCAGCCTCCCGAGTGCTGGGAGTACAAGCATGCGCCACCACGCCCAGCTAGAAAGAAGTTCTTTTTTTGTTTTGTTTTTTTTTTTGGAACCGGGGATTGAACTCAGATCCTAGCACTTGCCAGGGAAGTGCTTATTCCACTGAGCCATCTCCCCGGCCCCTCATGTACCTTTTCTTTTGAGTGTCTTGCTAATTTGCCCAAGCTGAGATTGAACTTGCCAACCTCTTGCCTCAGCCTCTTAGAGCACTGGGAATGTACTACCATGTCCAGCTTAGGAGGGCTATTCCAAAAATTAACAATATCCAGCCTTCAGTGTCTAGCAACATAAAATTAAATCAGTAAGTGTAACTGTTCTTTTCATTCAAAACTCTGAAAACATTATTGATATATATAATATATATATTATATATATATATATATAATATATATACACACACACAATTATTCAAGTACTATACATATTTAATAAACTAGGAAAAAGACTAGGTGCCATGGTAATCAGAGACATCTGTGATCAAAAGATTCTGTAATAGAATAAGGAGAATGGATCAATATAACCATAACAAGATAGTACCATAAGAGAATTACTAATTATACACTGCAATGAAAAAAAATGTAGATTCAGTTAGGGTAAGACTAAGTAGAAGAGAACTGGGCCTAATTTCATAATGTAAGTGATAATGAAGAATGTACTTTAAATACTGAATAGATTCTGGTCTTGTAGAAATTGGAATGATAGGCAAGAAGAGTATTTCAACTAGTTGGACCTGAAAGCACCAACTTCAAAAAGCCTACCACATAATATAAGTCTTGAATGAGAGTTCTAGGAGCTTTTTAAGGAAATCAAAGGAGTGCCTCTAAAAATTAATCTGGCAGCAGTGTGTACAGCAAACTGGGAAGCAGATCAACTAGATCCAGAAAAGACTGCTAATGTCTATGCTAGAAGTAGAGAGTCTACACTAGGAAATGATGGGATAGACTGAGGAATAAAGCCTCTCTCTCCCCCACCACAGGAGTAAATGATGTATCATCAGGAAACTATGTTTTGTTTTGTTTTGTTTTGTTTTGCAGAACTGGGGATTGAACTCAGGCCCTTACGCTTGCCAGAGAAGTGCTTATTCCACTGAGCCATCTTCCCAACCCCAGGTAATTATGTAATTCACGTCTAGGAAACTCTCAAAGCATGACAAATTATCCAAAAATTATATAACTAACACTGTACAGTAGTCTCATAAATCTTTAAGTCAAAAAATAACATCCACTTATTAGAAAAGAGTTGCAAAATTTAATAATTCATCTCTAAACTTAATCTACATGGAAACTTTTTAGATTACTGTGAATGGCCAGATATCCACAGAATTTTCAGGTACATTAAATCCTCAACTTACAAACCCTGGAGCAGTGAACTCTCATGGCTCTATGTACTATATAAGACTCGTTTTCAGTTTCAGATGAGTCTGAGTTTTGAGCATTCTCATGGAATGGAATGCATTTGTAAGTCATGGAATGGAATGCGTTTGTAAGTTAAGGGGAGATTTCTAAATCTCCCCTTAAAAGGAATGTTTTCTTGAGAAAAACAATATGGATAAGTTGCACAGAAATATAGCAAAGCAGGATTAAACTACCATCTGTCAAATTCCTAACAGTGCATTGTCAAGAAGATGAGGGTAAATACAGAAGCATGTGGCATGGAAGGGAGAAGGCAGTAGCTACTCAGGCTTTAATTCATTAAAATTGTAAATTTTCCCAAGAATAGCCTCAATGTAGTCAGGAAGCCACTCACCTCAAGCAATTTATTTCAAAAGTACACTTGTAAACCACTCTTCATTCACTCATCCACCCCTCTATCCACACAAATATTTACTGAGCTCTTATTACTATATACTAAGCACACCACCAGACACTGAAAACAATGGTCTTCCTGCCCTTTCAAGAGTTCTGTGGCCCCATAATCCATTTCTAAGTGATCTGTTACTATCAATGTTTACACTAAGTCATTCACATCACACCTAACACTTCTACTCAGTTTAGCCACATCATTTTCCTTTTCTCTCTCCCCTCCCCTCCCCTCCACTCTCCTCCCTTCTCCTCTCCCTCTCTCTTAAGTATTCTGTACAGAGCCTATAGGGTCTCACTACACAGATCAGACTCATAGAGATCCTCCTATTTCCAGCCTCCCAAAGTGCTGAGATTACAGGTGCCAGTCTCAATTGCCATCTCAGTACACCTGGGGGACGGGGCCAGGATGGCATGCCAGGGATTAAACCCCGGTCCCTGCACCGGCCTAATTAGGCACGTTAGTCCACTGAGCTATCTAGCCGGCCCTTATTTTCCTTATTTAATACTGAAACCTCGTCATCATTTAAGAATGAGAGTAAAAACATAATAACTACCTCTACATAGAAAATTAAAATTTGTCTACACGCCTGATATGCTTCTATAATTAAATTTTATTTCATACATTTGACTACCCAGTGGAAAATCCCAAGGACCTTATGATCAGTTAAATATGGCATTATTTCTTCCCACTGAATAAAAAAAAGGCTATTTATGAATATTTCAGAGTGTTCTAGATTTGACAGTACCCACTCTTCAGTAAGTCTAATTTTACCATGGAACATACTGAGTTTGTATACTTCTTAAAGATAGGCTGTTAGAACTACTAGAGCCCTATTGTTTCCTTTTATAAAAAGGAAAAGGAAAAAGATAAGATGTTGCTTTATCTCAAGCAACAGGGCAAAGATAAAAGAAGGAAGGAAAGCATTGAGTATGTGGAAAAAGATATATAAAAGAAATTCAACATTTTTTAAAAGTGATTTTTGAAGAAGCAAACATTAGTCAATGGCTATTGGCTATCGGCTATCTCTAGCAAACCTATACCAGATGTGTACACCAAATGTGGGTTTTTTTTGGGATGCCTTTTAAGCTTATGTTATCAATTTTGGTCAAGCTTAATGATACTTTCTATTTCAGATTTAAAATATCCCCAAAATCTCATGTATTCCCAAGTAAAGCTTTTAGAAGGTAACTGAGTCATGAGGTCCTACATTCATGAGAGGATTACTTGAATGATGAATTCATATGTATACTGAAAAGCCTAACTGAAAGAAGTGGAGCACTGGGGGCATGACCTGGAAGTGTGTATCTCTCTCCCTGGCTATTCCTTTTGCTGTTTCTGACCTCCATACTGTGAGTAGACTGTTTCTCCAAGCACCCCTCTGGAGCTAGTGAACTATGGGCTAAATGTTCTACATACCATAAGCCAAAATAAATCACTCCTGTTTTTAAATTCTGGGAGTCAGGTTTGTGGCCCAGTGAAAAGAAAATGGCTAAACAAATACTGAAACCAAATATACAGATAAGGCATATCGATACCTGACCATGTGGCTCAGAAGCCTTTGGCACTAGTTTTCAGGAAGATCTGAAAGATTTGCAAATGCTAGTTAAACCCTAGAATGCTTTAGGGCAAGCTTGATGGGAAATTCTTATCAAAGCCCAGAAAACCAGAATGCTAATAGAAATTCATACAGTAAAGGCCAGGCTCAGAAGGTTTCAGCTGGGAACAAGCTGGGCTGGAGGCCATGTGTGCTATACTCTGGCATGTAATTTGTCTATGTTTTGCCCATGTCCTGAGATACTGTATAGTTTGGATATCTCTTCCTACACCATTTAATTGTTAATATTAAATACTTACTGGGCTGCTCCCTCCCTAAGGAGATTATCATTATTAAGCAGCAACCGAACATCTGCAAAACAAATATTATATTTTGTTACTTCTTTATGTTTGAAGAACGTATGCAATACTGACTGTTACATATTTAACAACCCTCACCTCAAATGTAAGCGAGATCAAAATGTCATTCTAAATGATCAAAATTCCACAAACATACAGCATGGTATTTTAAAAAAACAAGAGATTTTGGTTAGAAAACAGACAAGGAAATTCAGCAGAAATACATGTAATTTTGTATTCTTAACAGCAGCTATAGGTAGAATGCAGTGTACCTCCAAATTACAAAAATGCAGATAAGCTATATCGGAAAAAAAAGGCATAATAAGATCTACAGAAAAAGTGAAGATTGTGCCCCTTAGCTTGACAATACAATCACCAGTTTTAAATTTGCTCTACAGAAAAAGTGAACAAAAAAATTCATCACTAGGCCTGCCATGCCAGTCCTACCCCCGGGGTGCGCTGAGATGCAGAATGAGACTGGGCAAGGTGGCACACACCTGTAATCCCAGCTCTTGGGAGACTCTGAACACCCTGTAGAGGCTTCCGTAAAATACAAAAAAAAGTGATTAAACAGTGACAGTTTGTGATCAGAGTCTATATACACAGCCACCTTTTTCATTTGACAGGTCATGTTCAAAGAACAGATAACTAATTGCACTATCTTTAATTTAATCTTTCTTTGGTTGATTCTTAATTTGTCCTAATTTTAAAGAGAAAACTAGATGTTTTCAGGGATGTAACCAGAGAAAATAATGTCCTAATTTTAGAATGTATTATTATATAGACATTTGACTATTAATCATTAAAAAAATCTAAATACAGTACTTTTACTGGAAAATCCAGTAACTTAAATGAAACTATATACCTTCATCAGTGTTAAACCCTCATGTAGTACTGACGTGGCTTTCTCAGAGGTGGCTGAAACTAAAGTATGTGACCCTGGAATAGATTCATGGTGCTCAAAAGCCCTAGGACTAAGAGTGAATCCTAATGCCCCAAGTAGCCTGAATAAGATAAAAGGGGCAGAAAGAAATTACTAAGGTCCTTTGTTGATTTTGCTACCTTCTGCGTACCATGAACTGGAGCCCCTCTCCTGTGTGCCACCCTTCCTTGGGCGATATGACTACAGTATGAGACTTGTAAACTGTTAGTTCAATAAAGTTTTCTTCCTTCAATTTTGGGTGTCAGGTATTCTGTCACAGCAACAATAAACTATCACAACCAGTAAATAAAATTCTATTCTAGTCTTGGCATATTTTCTTACACTATTTTTCTTAAGTGCTTGGCTATTTTATATAGTTTCTATCATATAGTGCATAAAAAAATACTTTCTTTTTTTACTAGAAGAAAATACAATCAACCAAAGAATTTTCCACTAAGAAACTAGATAGATACATAAACAGACCATTGTTCTTATAAACCAGTGGGAAATTCTTATACTCCAACATCCATTAAAAATGTGGATACTTATCTATAAACATGAAATGTATTCATAATGTAATAGGAAGGGGAAATTCAGTAGGAATAGCATTAGCATACTTATATATTGTTACATATGTTGAGAGATGTGGTAGTGGTTCAAATGGAGAACTAAGATTTTGTGATGCAAGCACGTGTGTGTGTGTGTGTGTGTGTGTGTGTGTGCACGCGTATGTTTCGGTGGTAATACTATATAATGATTCTAGAGATCTGAGTATGCTAGGCAAGCAGTGACTTACATTCTAAGCCCTTTTAAAATTTCATTTTCAGACAGGTCTTGCTAAGTTATCTAAGATGGCCTTGAACTTACGGTTCTGCTTCAACCTTCTAATCAGCTGAGATTACAAATATGTGCCATTACCTGTAGTCTAAATTTTTGATTTTTAGGTTGCTTTTTGTACTTCAGAAATTTTTCCAAAACTGTTTCAAAAGAAACAATATTGTATATTCACAAACTTTTCAGCAATAGGCGCTGGTTTGAAAGTGGCACATACCTGTAAACCCAGCACTCATTAGGCCGAACCAGAAGCAGTGCCCCAAGTTCAAGACCAGCCAGGGCCACATAATAAGGATAAATGATTCATTTATTTTCAATATTTTAAATATAATGATTGTATCATCTGATAATTATCCTTTACAATTCCCAACAAGGAAATAATTTAAAAGTGAGACCTATTTGAGCCAGTAGAAGAAACAGATTTAAAATCTGAGTAAAATAAAATGTTACCCTTACAGAAGGAACTGAGCTATAGTGCCAAACCAAGCTATACTTTAGAATCATACAGTGGTGGATGGGAGCCTTAGAAAAAATTTCAGAACCCTAGTCCAGGCCTACTGGTACCAATTAATTTTTGTGAATGAAGACCACACATCTATGTTCCAGGGGTTCTAATATAGGCAGTCTACAAAACAGATTTAAGAACCACTGAACTGGTAAGATTTTATGACTGTAACTTTTAGATGTTTTTGATTCTTTTGGCATCATTCTGACACCGAGATTTTCAACAAAAAGTCACAAAAATAAACTCAGAAGAGATTTCCCTTTCAGATACAATATTCCTTTTAACTCTAAAGTGCCTTCTAAAAGTTATTAGATAAATTTCATATCCCACTTCCACTCCACAGGTCATTCTACCCCAGGCCTATTTAAAGGCTGAGTTCAAAGTTGCCATCCTGTTGCCATAGCTCCCAGAGTGCTGGGATTACGGGCATATACCACAATGTTGGGTGCTGATTTAGGTTTACTTCTCTAAACTGTTCAAGAAGCTTGGGAGCTACTGACTTGAGATCTTTCTACACATTTTTCTTAGCTTATTTTGGTAGTTCGGGTTTTCTTTTAAAAAAGTGAATATTTTCTTACAATACTTTAAAGAGTGTTGATATATCAAGACAGTTTTACACATTAAATACTTACCATTAAAAACCTCATTAAACTCTCCAGGAGGAGCATGAATGATGAATTTTGCTGCTATACGTACCTAAAATAGAAATGAAGATGTAAATATTTCATAGTATTATCTGCTAGAGTAAAAAAAAAAAAAAAGCAACACTACACAGTTTCATAGTTCTACTGAAAATGACTTGAGGTATTATACTTCTTCAAACAGTTTTAATCACTTAATATAGTAACATACAAGCTGAATGTAGATAAAATATATACTTTAATACACAATGATTCCAAGCTGTATACATTTTCTTACAATCAACTTTGTTTTACAAAACAGTGAAAAAAACCACTGAAATTTGTGAGAAGATGCATTATTTTTGTTTATATAAACAAAAAATATTATTTTGTTCATAATGTTACAAATCAATGAAACCAGAAACAAAAAGGCATCTAAGAAGTTCAAAGGTTTAATAGGAAATCGGAACTTTTAATGTGATGATAACCAAGAAGGACAACATCAACAAGTCCTGTGAATTGCCTATTTTAAGAAAACATTTGGTATTCTCACAATATAACTAATGGTTAATGAAAATGTAGTTAAGAGCCTAAACAATACACTCAACATGAGTTTATTGAAGCAGCTCTGAATAAAAGCACTGTGAAGTCATAATGGCAAAGAAACTAGAATAACAAAACCAATTTTGAACAAGAATTTATTTGAAAACTACCAATTCCAGCACTATTCTGTAAAGCTACAGTCATCTAGACAGTGTAGGTTTAATGACTATAAAGACAACTAATGAAACAGAACTGAAAGTCCAAAAATATGAACATATATATATATATATATATATATATATATATATATGTATGTTCACACACACACACACACACACACACACACATATGACTTAACAAAGGTACAAAAATAATTTATTGGAGAAAGGACTAATTTTCAACAAATTGCACTAAAACAAGATTCTATCAAGGGAGAAAAACAATCTCAAAACTTCACATTTCACATAAGAATTAATTCAAAGCAGGCTGCAGTTCTACATGTAAAACAGAACTAAAATTAACACATAAAAGGAAACATTTTAATGATCTAAGATTAACCAAAAAAGTTCTTAGACATCACAGAAAAACTGTAATCTGTTTTTTGAAAACTGACAAGATGAACTTTATTAAACTTTTGCTCTGTTAAGAGAATAAAAAGCCGGGCGTGGTGGCGCATGCCTGTAATCCCAGCACTCGGGAGGCTGAGGCAGGAGGATTGTTGTGAGTTCGAGACCAGCCTGAGCTACAAAGTGAGCGTAAAGCCAGCCTGAATTGCATAGCGAGACCCTGTCTCAAAAAAAAAGACAAAAAACAAAAAAACAAAAAAAAAAAAAAAAAAGAGAGAATAAAAAGACAAGCTGCAAAGTGGTACAGATACACCAGCATCCCTAACTCAAATATCAGAAATGCTCCCTAATTTGAAACTTATTATTTACTTACTACTTTCTGGTAGTGCTGGGGTTCGAGTACAGGGCCTCTGCACTAAACTATATCCTCAGCTCACTTTCTTATTTTGAGTGAGTCTTACTCAGATGCCTCAAAGAACCTGAAATTCTTCTACCCCAGTCTCTCAGGGTACTGATGAGACAAAAGGATACTATGACATCTGGCAAGGATTTGAGACTTTCTGAGTGTTGGCATGATGATCAAATGTTTTTAGATTTTGCTATTTCATATTGGGGATTTTTCATCAGTAAAACATATACTAACACTCCAAAATCCAAAGAACCGTTCTTTCCAAGCATTTCAAATAAACAATATCCAAACTGTATCAAGTTATACATCCAGTAAAAGACTTTCATCCAAAATGTAGATAGTATTCATGAGACCTAACAAGTTAAAAAAGAGTAGTAATGAAGCAGAGTTTAACAGATCTGTCACCAGAGGATATACACAGGACAGGGAAATACCCCAACATGCTAACTGCCATTAGTCACCAGGGAGATCAATAATGAATTCATGGAATGCTACTCTGCATAGTACAGAAAGAGTAAACTAAAAAGATGGACAGCACCAAGTACAGAAGAAGATGCAAAACAACTGGAGCTCATTATATTAGAAATGAAAAACTGTACATAGTATAGAAAATAGTTTGGCTGTTTTTTGTAAAACTAAACACACACTATAATAGTTCCATTTATACCTATTTTCTTAAAGTAATACAAACTCATATTCACACAAAATCTTACATTTCTCAACAATGGAGACAAACTGAATGGACAGAAAAATTATGGTCATCAACACAATGAATTAATCTTTGCAATAAAAAATATTAATACATATAACAACTTCAATTAATCTGAATAAACCAGTTTCAAAAGGGCAAATGATAATAGGATTCACTTTTTTTTCAAAACGTACTTAATACTAAACCCCACACCGTAGCTTAGAAACACAGTATATGTATGGACCTGATGGCTGAGACTTCTAATCAAATGGGTAGTAAAGAACTACAGCTCACAGGTACTGCCCAGCATTTCCAGAGCACTATACCACATGCTAGACAGTACTATGGGAGACTAAATAAGTCTGAGCAACTTAGCTACTGATACACAGTGTAAGAAAAAAAAAAAATGCCTAGGGTTACAGCTCAGTATGAAGGCACTGGGTTCAATTCCCCAGTACCAAAATAATACTACAAATATATGACTAGCTTGAGAAAAGATCCAAATTCAAAATCTGAAGAAGTGCTCTTACTGAATATAGGGTTTTCTGTTTTCAAACTTTTACTGGTTGACACATAAAAACTGTGAAAAAAAAACTGTGCAAAACAGTATAATACTGTTTAATAAGTACAGTATAATAAGTACAGTACAATACTTCTTTTGTAAACTTCTAGAAATCCAAGGGATTTTTTTGGGTTTTTTTTTGTATTTAGAAAAGGGTCAACAGGGTGTTCTCTGCATCTCACTACTAGATCAGACTCTAGTGATCCACCTGTTTACAACCTCCCAAGAGCTGGGATTACAGGTGCGCACCACCACAGCAGGCCCAGGGATGGACAACCCCCCGCCCCACCCTTGTGCCTGCGTGCAGGCACTTTAATCCACTGAGCTATTTGGCTGGCCATCTGAGGTATTTTTAAAAACAATCTTAATGACTTACACACTACCTACAGAACAAACAAAATTAAAATACTGGTAGCAAACAGCATATGTACAACATGAATAGTAATATAATTAAATTGCTGCTAAGCTTCAAAAGGCTTTTACTATTAGAATTAGTTCTATTTTGAATTTTCCCCACTAAAGCACAAATGATCTATACTTTTATCCTATGGATTTACTTTCTTCTGCAACTGTGCTAAACACAACCAAAAGATGTTACCAGACTTTTACAATACTGAATCTAAATGGCAGATCAAAAGCACTTCCACCACTGATTGGGAGGTCACTGACTGAGAACCCAGAACACAACTTGGACTACCACTTATGACTGAAATATTTTAACTGGAGTTTTGTGAATTTCATATAAAATTTTAAAAACCCAACTTTTGGATTTCTCAGAAGCTAGAGATAGACTTGTCGCTATAAAGACTGTACTATTTTTCTAAGTCAAATCATTTGGGAACTTCCTATGCATTGGTTTGGACTCAGAATTCCTCCTAAATGACATTTTTTTTTTTTACTTTTTGTTCATTTTTAATTTTATTGGTATACATTTTTTATTGACACACTTTTGACATAATGATCACATTCATCATTGTAATTTGTATTTGTACATAACATAACTTGATTCTTTCCCCTACATCTACTTTCCCTCCTTATGTATAAAAGCTTTGTTTCCATTGTTTTAAACTTCCATCCCCTTCTTTCCTCCTCTGCCCCGCCCCTTCCCACTTTGTTTCCCTTCCAATTTGAACATTTTCTTCCCAATTCCCAGTATATATCATCCATTTTGGTTCTTATTTACCTTCATGGTTCCGCACACAAAAGAAACCATAAACTTAGCTCAGTGGCTGAAGCACCTGTCTGACCAGCACAAGGTCCTAAACTCAATCCCTGGTACCAAAAACAAACAAACAATGAACTTACAAACTGTGCTGCTATAAACATAGGTTTATATGAATCACTGTGGTATCAGGAAGATACCAAGAAAGAAAACAACTGCCTCAAATGAAATCTTTAGGCTGAGCTTTTTGAGCAACCACCATACTCAAATTTCCAGAGTGGCTGTACCAAGTTACACTCCCACCAACAGTGGAAAAGGGTTGCTGTTTTTTCCCCATGGCTTAAGGAATTTATTAATTTTGGTACCTGGATTCTGAGCTATATCCTCAGCCCAGGAACATTTGTTACTGGATGATTTCTTGATGACAGCCATTTCTTCAAAGGTGAGATGAAATCTCAGTGTTGTTCTAACTTGCATTTTTCAAATGAGCAGTGATACTGAACATTTTTATCATGTATTCATTTGCTGTTTGTACTTCATCTGAAGTGTTCACTCATTTCAGATGCCCATTTTTGGATTGGTTCTTTACATTTGGGAAAGATATTTTTAATTTTTAAAGTTATTTATTTTTACCTACTTCTAAATCTAAGAAAGAAAAATGTTCTTTTTTTAACTCCCACACCCAGAAAAAATGTTCTTGTAAGTTAACAGGAAATAGTCCCTAGAATAGTAAAAATAATTTTTGAAAATAGTCGAAAACACATTTCCTCAAAGTTTTTCTAACTTACATGGAACTATACAATAATTACCCTTAAAAATTACAGCTTTTTTTAGGACCCAGTGAATTATTAGGTATATTAAATGCTGAACTTTTTTCATTAACCATCCTTTTCCTCCACAGGATATTCTTCAAAGTCCTTTCCTATCAAATTAGAATAAAAATCAGGAAAGGTCTATTAGTTTTAAGTATTTTTTTTAAATCTCACATCTCTTTATTTGGTACAGGGTCTGACTACGCAGCTCCAACTTGTGATCAGCAGCCCTGGGATTACAGGTGTGAATCACCATGTCTGATTTTGGTGGCTGGCACAGCACATTCACGGCTCTGGGGCCTGCATGGCATGTGGAAACTGGGATCAAACCCGGGTCCTTGAACTTGCCAGGCAGGTACTTAGATCACTGGGCTATCTTTGCAGCCCCAAGATTACTACTTTTATAGTATTTCTAAATTACAACAATAGATGAAGGTTAGCATTTATGGCAAGAGGTGACTGAGAGATTACCTGTCTATGTCCAGCCATGGCAAAGCTTTTAGAGCTTTCAATGATGAACAGCTGGCTGCCATAGGTTCAACAACAATGGTAATACGAAGCTGGCAGCACACCTTGCAACACCATGGCAAAGAAGCATTGAGTTGCAAGCTAATTCATTAGAGCTTCTAGGATTAGTCTGGCAAAAAGTTACAAGATGGGTTATTTTTTCTTTTCTTCTATTGGTGCAAAATATTAATTCATGGAAAATACAGATAACAATTATATATTCCAGTCTGTTGCACATCTTGTGATTAGTTATGCAGCAGAAAAAAGTGGCAAATTTAAATAACATTCAAAATATTATACCACATGAATCCTGAAAAGTTATTGTCCATCAAACATGTAAATTAATACTTAGCGAAGTGGCATATTCAAAGTAATATCCAAAATATTAGTATGCTTCAGGAGCCCTGAAACAACATTGCTGCCCATCAACAAGGCAAGCTAACACGAAAGTATTACAAAAGTTTTAAACTTTGTGTTTTGTATATTCTTGTTTTTTAAAGCAACAATAAAAAACTGCGTTCAACAATTCAAGCACCAAAATAATGATAGTAAAAGATACTCAGAGTAAGAATCCACTGAGCCCACCTGAGACATAAAAGAAATGAATGAACAGAGGAAATGGAAAGCTCGCTGCAGTAGAATGTTAACAAATGCAGAAGAAATGACTAGATCAGAAAATGAGTTACTATCATAGTAATTTCTTTTTTTTAATGTTCTTTTAATCTTTATTTTTATTTATTTATTTATTTATTTATTTTATTTTATTTTTTTTTTTTTTGAGGAACCGGGAGATTGAACTCAGACCCTTGTGCTTGCCAGGCAAGCACTTATTCTGAGTTATCTCCCCAGCCCCTCTTTTAATCTTTATATATATATATTTATTTAATTATTTATTTGGTACAGGGTCTCACTGTACAGGTCAGACTCACAGTGATCCTCCTGTCTCAGTTCCCAACACTGGGATTACAGACCATGTGCCAATATGCCCATGATGTACCTGGGATCAAACCCGGGTCCTTGCACTTCTCAGGCCTGCACAAGCTGCCAATCTATCTCCCCAGCCCTATCACAGTAATTCTCAGTTAAAAATTATCAGAGCTGGACAAATAGCTCAGTAGATTAAAGCACCCACAAGCAGGCACAGGGGCCAGGGTTTGATCTCCAGGCCTGCCATGCCAGTTCAGCCCTCAGGGCAGCTGAGATGGCAATTGAGACTGGGTGTGATGGCATATCCTAGCTCTTGGGAGGCTGTAAACAGGAGAATCACTAAGTCCAACTTAGTAGGGGGACCCTGAGTACTCTGTAGACCCTTCACTAAAATATAGAAAAAAAAAAAAACAACTTATCAACAGATGCTAAATTTAGCAGGCAAAGATACTAATACAACAGGGCATTTACATGGTTTATATGGATTTCTGTGTGTGATAATTACAAAAGAATAAATACCACTTTTATATTGAGGAAAACTGCCACATACCACTTTTACCAAATTATCAAAAATATTAAGAAAAATAAATATCTCATTTCTCCTGAGAGGATTCACTAAGCATATATCACTTCTGTGATATTCCTGCCAAAAACTCATAGGCTGAATCTAATCACAAGAAAACAAACAAACCAAAATTGAGACAGGAGACAGTCTACAAAACTAGTCAGCACTCCACAAAACAGCTGGGTGTTGTGGCGCATGCACATAATCCAAGCACTTGAGAGGCTCACGCAGGAGGATCCTCAGGAGTTTGAGGTCAGCTTGAACTACAATATCAAGACCCTATATCAAATCTCAAAAAAAAAAAAAAAAGAGTTAATGTCACGAAAGACAAGGCCAGGAAACTGCCAAATTGAAGACCAGAGAGATTACAATAAATTCAGTGAGGTTCTAATTTGGCTCATGGACCAGAAAAGGTGTGGGAGGCAGTGACACAAGTAACAACTGGCAAAATATGATAGGGTCTGTAGGTTACAGTATTATACAAATGTTTGATAACCGTACTGGAGTTAAGTAAAAGAATGCCTTTATATACAATGAGCACTTCAGACACTGGAAAAACAATTTTCTTCTCCATTACTAAGGTGATTTTCTACTATAATTTTTAAATGTCTCTGTTTAGATTTTTAATATTGATTGGATTTTTGTATATGAAGTAAAATATAGCTTTTATTATATTTTCATATGGATAAATTAAACATCCTAGTACTGTTTGTGTAAGAAACTGAAAGAATGAGATCCAAAAGGTACCAATAGAGGTGCTGGGGATATAGCTCAGTGGTATAAGCACCTGCCTGGCAAGCGCAAGGTCCCGAGTTCAATCCCTGGTACCGCCAAATATAAAAATAAAACAAAAGGTACAATACATACTGTGAAAGGGAAAAAACAACTGGAATGGGGGAAAAGAGAAAAGGGAAAAATTAAAAAATATCTATCTATACACATAACACACAAAAAATAGGTAAGATCATTGCAGTACGAATTTCCATTAGTTCACTGAAACAGTGCTTACTTATAATTTTGCATGTCTTTATCTTGAGAGAGTTTTTTTTGTATTTAAGACAAGGTCTATAGGATCTCACTGCATATATCAGACTTATGAAAATCACATGTCATACACTAATAAATTCAAAAGATTATTCTACAAAGTGAAGAATTTGTGGTCATTTATTACTAGAATGGACCTTCTCAAGTAAATTCTATTTTTAGTAACATTAGAAGAGATACTAGCAGAACAGATATATCATTTAGTAGAGGCTTTAAATAACACTAACAAAATATTAATGTGACCAGAAAGAAAAATAGAAAAATTATTATCCTATTCTCTTCATTGATGACTTATTTTGTTTAAATACTTCCACGTCTGGCAGTAATAAATGATTCATTTTTATACACAAATATCTAGCAGGGATATTTAGGCATTGCCATAATTCACAATGAGTCATAGGCTCCTTAAAATCAAGTTAAACAATATTGGGCTATATTCTAATTACTTGAGTCATGGTAAACTAAAACATGATCATACCTACCATTTTTATTTGTAACTATTTTAACCAACTTAAGACTCTGGAGACTCATATCCCTTTTACAAAAGTGAGTTAAATGGGTGCTTTTTTTGATATTTCATCCAAGATTAAATTTTCTGTATTTTAGGGAAGGGTCTACAAGGATGTTCATTATCTCATTACTAAATGGGATTTGTAGTAATTCTCCTGTTTACAGCCTCCCAAGTGCTAGGATTACAGGCCTGTGATATCACACCTGGTCTCAATAGCTATCTCAGCGTGCCCTGGGGGCAGGGCTGGCATAGCAGGCTGGATGATAAATTTATTTGATACAGGGTTTTGCTACCCAGGTCAGACTCATAGTGACCCTCCTATCTCAGCCTCTTTGGCACTGGGATTACAGGCATCCATCACCATGCCATGGCATGCAGTACCAGGGATCAAGCTCTGGACATTGTGCTTGCCAGGCAGGTGCTTAGATAACCTAGCTGTCTCAGCATCCTCCATGATTAAATACTTAAAAAGAAATTCCAGCCATGATTCCAGAATCTTCAAAGTCCAACACTGACTCAGACAAGGAAAACAAGAATACCAGAGAGACTTCCCCTTTACACTGATGTCCCTCAGTGCTTTGAATGGTGCCAGGCAATATCAGACTCTCAAATATTTGTTAGATAAACACTAACTCGTCAAGGCAGAATCCTTAGTGCACCTGCCCTATGCTCAGCATTTAGTAGTGAGTTACTGATTATATGAATAACTCTATAAGCAATAATAAACTGCCTCTAGGTTCAAAGAAAACAATATTTAAATAAAATACATTCTAAGAGTCATCATTTATGCAATTCTGAATAGAGACTGTCAGTCTTTAAATTATCTACATTCACCATTATAAAAACTTCTTACGCCATCTGCAGGACATTCGTTTACCACTCGCACCCCTTTGTACCCCACTTGGCCCTGCTCACCTCCAATGTCAAAGCTAGACTACTGGTTGCATGCAGTTAAGGTTTTGGTTTTTATTCAAATCAAGGCAAGGCTAAATCTTCAGGCTGACTGGTTGGTTTCTTTCAAAACAATAAACCTTATTTATGTATTAATTGGTGCTATGGATTGAACACAGTGTGTCAAGCATACCAAGCAAGATTTCTGTCACTGATCCTGCAGCTCAAGTTTTTAAAAAGGTAAAACTGAGGGAAATGAGGTATATCACTTTTTATCTTTTAAACTCCTGCTCTTACCAGATACAATATTACTTACAAGTATTTACTAGCACAACTATTACTATTCTTAATCTATGGAAGAGAAAGTGGAGATGAACCAGGATTTGAATCAAATCTTCACAATATTAAGTCTGGGGCATTTTACATAGTTGCTGCCAATTATAGTAGTAGTATCTTTCTATGCCAATTCAGAAGATAGACTGGAGAGAAAAGAAATCTTGGGGTAATCTTACTCTCTTCCATTGCCTCTAGTATCACCACAATCCTATCACAACCTCTCATGACCAGTATCTAATTTTCTAACTCTAATAAAGGGCCTCAAATATATCTTGGACTATCTCATCCACATCTACTCTTTTTGTTCTTGATTAAATTATCAGCACAATCTCCATAAATCATTGCATTTTCTTCCTTCTCTCCCATCGTTACATGTTCAGTGATCTTTTTATGCAAACCTAATCCTCTTTTCTGACGCCATTCCATTCAGATCTAGTCCTTGTTTCTGAACTATTAAATACCTGCCCTGCCTCTCACCTCACCCTTTTGCTTCCCAGCAGAATATGTTTCAATGCAAATTCTGATTCTTTCTCACTTAAAATTATCCAAAGGTGCCCCACTGCCAACAAGATAAAAGTTTAGTATGACAAGCAAGGCTCTTCCAAGACTATTACATGCAACTCTTACCAGCATAAACTCTTTAAGAACATTGCATGAGGGGCCGGGGAGATAGCTCAGTGGAATAAATGCTTCCCTGGCAAGAGCAAGGGCCTGAGTTCAATCTTGCATGAAATCATACTACAGCTACACTGCCTGCATAACCTTAGGCAAACTAATTCAGCTTCTTCAACTTCAGAAAATGAGTCACATTAAAGTGCTTGGCACAGAGCAAGTACTCCAACAGCCATTACCTTTTCACTCTCTGTTACTTTCCAGCTGCAACAACCTATCCACTCTTTCCCTACACATATACAGTAGTGAACCCTTACCACTCCACTCAGTCTCTCATAGATTCTTGTCTTTCATGCCTACATACAACCTCATATGTATGACCCTGACACCATTTGTTTACTGCAAGTTATCAGCAGAAATGGTCATATGGAAAAATTTTCATATTATAAATACTTTGATTGATGCATTACACCAATCATTACTAAAATTTTTGATAAAGTATGAGATCTGTGGATGTAGCCTAAAATTAAGGCCCTCTTAAAAAACTGTGAGTTCCCTTCTTAACTCTTCAACCACACATAAGATCTCTAGGTCAAACAACCTCTCTTATCACAGTCACAGACAGTTTTTACTCAGCCCTAAGTAGCACACCTCCATTCCTTCCAGTCCACAGAATTACAGGAACAAGTCAATCATTCCTTCCCTCAGGAACCAGGCATCACCCAACCCTTCGGATACTATAAAGTCTGCTCCCTAAATCCCCCTTTGCCCTTTATCTCTTCCCAAGTATAGCCCGTGTACTTCTGTACAGTAAATTGAGTCTCCCTTAACAGAGAGCTGTTAAATACAGGTGATTAATAAAATGCTGTGAATCACAGCAGGAAATGGGAGTCCTAGTCAGAGTGGTTATAAAGTTCCCTTAACTCTATCAAATATAAAAAGTACAGTATATGTGCACAGAAATGCATTCATACACACCACAAAAAATAGCCACCAGGAACCTAAATTTAGAGGCAAACAAAACAACCCACTACTCTTTGGCAGTTCAAAGATACAACATGGAGAACAGCTATATTTAAAATGATTCACTGCCTATCTTAAATACAAATGTATCCAAACATCCGTATTTTATCTTAGAATGCTACTCATAATGCCTATAGTTTCCACGTGGAGGATTCATTAGTAAGGATAGGAACTGTAGAAATATGGGTGCCTACTACAGTCGCCTGAAAAGCTTCTGAAAAAATAAAACCCCCGTAGACTCCCAAGCTCCATTCCAGACCTATAAAAGCAACTGTCAGGGAACTGGAATCCAGGCATCCATACTTCAGAAAATCTTCCCAGATGATCCTGATGAGAGACCAGATACATAACTCATACCCTACAAGGAACTGTGTACACAAATGCGAGGTGTTTTTTCTTGTGGAGAACAAAATCAGGTTTTACTTGATTTTCAAGGTCGGACATCAAAAAGGGTCACTGCCTTAGAATCAGTAGTAAAGGAACTATTATGCATTTTTCTACTTCAACTATAAGAATTATTTGAAGCTGTTTCCTCTAACTATAAAAATTTTCTTACTGAAAATTGTTGGTAAAGAGAACAGAGAGAGACTTCCTTGAAATTTATACCATATATGTTTATGGCCAATTTACTTAATATACTTAAGAATTATCATGTGCTATAGTTTTCCTTCAAAAATTTTTCTTTATAATAATCATTTTCAATGGTAATTAAAAATAAAACCTACAAACTTAACCCACATCTACATCATCTACTGAACGCAATTCTTTAAAGATATTTTATGTGTTTAAGACATTAAGAAATACATTAACCCAAAGAAGGCATCAAGTAAAAAAAAAAAAAAAACAGGCTGAACTATGCATTTTTACATTTCAATTTCTTTCTCTTCTGTGACATCATTGTTCACAGATGAAAATATTTCTCAATTTTCTCTCTTGGTCTGATAGCTCAGCAGACTAAAACGCCTGCTTAGGCAGAGGGCAGCAGCAGTGGTCTGAACCCCAACAGGTTGTACTGGCCCCACTGAGAGGGTGACTGAGACTAGGAGTGGTGGTGCAAGCACTGGAGGCTGAAAACAAAGGGAATCACTAGGAGTCTGATCTATGTAGTGAGACCCTGTAGACCCTGCCCTAAATATAGAAAACAAAAAAACCAAAAATCCTTAAAATGACACAGTAGGAAAACACAAAGTAAAATGTATTCTTCTTTGCTTCACTATCAATTTTTTCAAGAGTAATTTTCAACAGTCATTGACCACCTAATACAGAAAAACTCATTGCAGGCTGCACATTAAAGTCACCTGGGAGCCTCTTCTCCTTTTCTTTTTTATACTAAAAGGAACAGACACTCCAGCCTCACCCACAAGTGGAGCCTTTACCACTAAGCTACACTCCAACCCTTTGACACAGCACTTCACTCAATTTTCTAGGTGAAACTCAAACTTCTGGTCCTCCTGTCTCAGCCTCCTTCTGTGCAGGGATTTTAAGTGTGCACCACCTCACCTGCATAAAACTGCTCTTTGGAAGGCCACTAACGACCTCTAATCCATCACTTCCTAGACTGTAT
>PVKA01005998.1:0-86548 GCA_004027165.1 Ctenomys sociabilis | reverse complement strand
AAAAAAAAACAAGAATGCAGGAGAGAAATAATCCACCACCTGCAAGATGACGCCAGGATGAACAATGTGAGAATAATTGGTATCAACGAGAATGAAGGAGTCAATACAAATGACATAAAAAGACTATGGGGAGAAATAATCACAGAAAACTTCCCAAATGTGAGGAAACAATCCAACATTCAGGTCATTGAAGCATACAGAACACCAAAGAATGTCAACCCAAGTAGAAACACACCGAGACATATAATAGTTAAGATCCCAGAAATCCAACACAAAAATAATATACTGAAAGCTGCTAGGGAGAAGAAGGAGCTCACATTCAAAGGAAAACCCATCAGAATTACAGCTGACTTCTCTACACAAACAATGAAGGCAAGGAGAGCATGGAGCAGAGTTCTTCAAGTCCTACACGAAAACAAATTCCAGCCAAGACTATTATACCCTGCAAAACACTCTTTCAAGTTTGATGGAGAAGTGAAATATTTCCACGACAAAGAACAACTAAAGAATTTCATGATGACAAAACTATCCCTTCACAGGCTGCTGAAAGATGTTCCAGAGAGAGACCACAATGACCAGAACTCCATGAATAAGAATGAAAGGAACCCACTAAACAGGACAGACAATTAAACACAGGTTACAAAGGAGTAAACAACACCAGGAAAATATCATAACAAACGTAAGTCAGCATATTTCAATTATACCCATCAATGTTAACGGACTCAATTCTCCAATTAAAAGAAATAGACTGGCACAGTGGATTAGGAAAGAAAATCTAGCAATATGCTGTATACAAGAAACACACAACTCAAAAGGACATTCATAGGCTCAAAGTCAAAGGATGGAAAACAATACTACATGCACCTGCACCTCAGAAAAAAGCAGGAGTAGCAATTCTGTTCTCAGACAGTCTCAACTTCAAACCAAGAATGATCAAACGACACAAAGAAGGTCACTATATACTAGTCAGGGGAAAAATTCAAGAACAAGAAGTAACACTCATAAATATCTATGCACCAAACACAGGAGCACCTAACTATGTAAGACAAATCTTAAGGGACGTGAAAAACTTAATGTCTAAGAACACAATATTAACAGGAGAACTTAACACACCCTTATCTCAAAAAGATAGATCAACCAGACAAAAAATTAGCAAAGAAGTAGCAGAACTGAACCAGAGCTTGGAACAAATGGACCTGCTAGACATATACAGAGTGTTCCACCCAACCACAGCTGAATACACATTTTTTTCAGCTGCACACAGGTCATTTTCCAAAATAGAACACATACTAGTCCAGACGTCATGCATAAGTATATACAAGAAAATAGAAATTACCTATTATCTGACCACAGTGCAATGAAACTGGAAATAAATGACAAAAGATACCAGAAAAACCCACTAAATTCATGGAAACTAAACAACACCCTACTCAGCAATCAATGGGTCACAGAAGAAATTCAACAAGAAATTCAACAATATCTACAATTTAATGAAAATTCAAAGACAACTTACTGGAATTTATGGGATGCAATGAAAGCAGTTCTTAGAGGGGCAAATCATAGCTATGAACTCACACATTAGGAAAACAGAATGGGAACAAATTAGCACCCTAATGTTACACCTCCGACAACTAGAAAAAGAAGAGCAAATGAAACCCAGAGCGCAAAGACAAGAAGAAATCATAAAGAGTAAAGCAGAAATTAATTCAATTGAGATGAAGCAAACAGTTCAAAGAATCCACAACCCAAAAAGTTGGTTCTTTGAAAAACCAAATAAAGTTGCTAAAGCTCTAGCCAACCTCATCAAAAAGAGGCAAGAGAAAATTCAAGTACAAGCAATAAGGAATGAAAAGGGTGAAATCACCACAGACCCAGCAGAAATGCAGAAGATTATCAATAGTTACTTCGAGAAACTTTATGCTCACAGAATAGAAGACACAGAAGAAATGGACAGATTCCTAGGAAGGTACAAATTACCAAAACTGAATCAAGAAGACATAACAACTCTCAATAAGCCAATAATAGCCAACGAAATATGAAACGTAATAAAAAGCCTACCGACAAAGAAAAGTCCAGGTCCTGATGGATTCACTGTTGAGTTCTACAAGAAATTTATAGAAGATATAATCCCCACACTCCACAAACTCTTTAATGAAATTTAAAAGGAAACAGTCCCTCCAAAAATCATTTCTAGAGGTAAGTAAATACTGATTCCAAAACCAGGGAAAGACACAACCAAAAAGGAGAACTACAGGCCAATCTCCCTCATGAACATAGATGCAAAAATACTCAACAAAATCCTGGCAAACAGAATACAGCAAATCATCAAGAAGATCATACACCATGACCAGGTAGGATTCATCCCAGGGATGCAAGGATGGTTCAATATTCAAAAATCTATAAACGTAATAACTATATTAATAGACAGAAATCTAAAAAACCACATGATCATCTCAATTGATGCAGAGAAAGCTTTTGACAAAGTCCAACACTCATTCATGTTCAAGGTCCTATAGAAAATTGGAATAGATGTACTCTATCTTAACTTGATAAAAGCCATCTATGGCAACACAAAAGCTACTATAATCCTAAATGGGGAAAAACTGAAATCTTTTACTCTTAAATCAGGTATAAGACAAGGATGTCCTCTATCACCCCTCCTATTCAATATAGTCTTGGAATCCTTAACAACAGCCATTAGAAAAGAGGGAGAAATAAAGGGAATAAGAATAGGTAAAGAAGAAGTTAAATTATCACTATTTGCAGATGACATGATACTTTATTTGGAAGACCCCAAAACTTCCATCAAGAAACTACTCCAACTGATACAGAAATTCAGTAGCATAGCAGGATACAAAATCAACACTCAAAAGTCAATACCATTCCTCTACACAGATAACAAGCACACTGAAAGAGAAACAATAGAAACAATACCTTTTACAATAGCACCGCGGAAAATGAAATACCTTAGGATTCACTTAACCAAGGAAGTCAAAGATCTTTTCACAGAAAATTACTACACCATAAGAAAAGAGATTATAGAGGATTTCAGAAAATGGAAAGATATTCCAAGCTCCTGGATAGGAAGAACCAACATCATGAAGATGGCTATACTCCCAAAATTGCTGTACAGATTTAATACAATCCCTATCAAACTGCCACCAACATACCTCCCAGACACAGAGAAATCATTCCTAAAATTTATTTGGAACCACAAACGACCTAGAATAGCAAAGGCAATCTTGGCCAATAAAGACAAGGCAGGAGGCATCACAGTCCCTGTCTTGAAATTATATTACAAAGCCACTGTGATAAAATCAACATACTATTGGCAACAAAACAGACCTGAGGATCAATGGAATGGATTAAAAGGTACAGAAGCATCTATGGCTCAGTAGAGTAAGTGCTTCCCTGTCAAGCACAAGGGTCTGAGTTCAATTCCCGGTTCTGCCAAAAAAAAAAGAAAAAGAAAGAGACATATGCTATAATAATGTCTGTAAGTATAATATCATGTATGCACCTTCTACGATACCAAAACATTATGAAAACAGTTTGCAATGTATTAATTTATCAAATCCATCCTGTCAAGGTATCTTAAAACTCTCATTGATATTTGTATTTCAATAAAATAAAAATTAAAAAAATAAAGTTTATTCTCAAAATACTCTAAGCTTAAACAAAAAATTTAACAAGAAAATGCCTGCAATTTATAAAATTGACATCCTCTATAATTCACAAACTTTTACAATACTGTAAAGAAAAAGAGTATGCTATGAAATGGGGCAAATATGTAATTTTTAAAATAAATACGAATTGATTTTGAAACATTAATTAAAGGCCATAAATCAGGTTTAGCAAATAAATAACTAAAAGATATAGCTTCAGAATCAGGAAATTTTAAGTTAAAAACCTGATTCAGTGACTGAATAGATTGTGTGTACCGAATAGGCTCTGTGTAATTTTAGATAAATTATTAATCTCTCATATTCTCAGTTTCTTTATGGAGACTAAACTACTTAGTTGTTCAAAATAAGTATTGTACATGTAGATGACATGAAAACTTGAAAGAGGCAAGACCTGGCTTTAGACAACTGGTAAAACTGAGGGCAAATGTAACAAACTGAAAAAAATAATGACAAGTGGAGACGTGAAAAGAATGTTTTGCCTGCTAAAGGTTTTGAGTGTGAAGCTGAAACATGTAGTACATGTGTATCTGTCCATGGTACTGAACTACCATCGGTTCATACAATGAATTTTTAAAATATTTTATTTGTTTATTTGGAACAGGGTCTTGTTATGCAGCTCAGACTCAGTGATCCACCTGTCTCAGCCTCCCCAGCAATAGGATTCCAGGCATGTGCCACTACGCCCAGTTTCAGGGCTGGCAAGGCGTGCCTGGGAGTCTAGAGCCAGCACAGCATGAGGTAATGTGGCTCAAATTTGGGACCTTGTACTTCCAAACAGGTGCTCATACTGCTGAGCTTTCTCCCCAGTCCACAATTAATTTTATCACCAAGCCTCATGAATGTGGCTCTATCAGGTGCATATTTATTCTTTAGGATATTTCCAGTGATCAATTATTAATTATATTTGATATATTTTATTATAGTAAATGAGTACTTAAGAAAAAAACAAAAATAACGAATTCCTAATATTTATTGTTTATAAAAAAGCTTCAAAATTTTCAACATTGACTGGTTTTTGTTATACAAATTCTAAAGATAAAAAATAAATTTTGGGGGCTGGGGAAATGGCTCAGTGGAATAAGAACTTCCCTGGCAAGTGCAAGGGCCTGAGTTCAATCCCCAGTTCTGCCAAAAAAAAAAAAAAAAAAGAAAGAAATTTTCTGAAAATTATTATTTTATGACTCCCATTCAACAATGTTGGGCTGCAACAGTTGCCTGCCTGGTAAGTGCAAGGTACTGAGCTCAATCCCAGAACAAAAAAAAAAGCCACATTGTTAAAATGTGATTTCATCAATTCCCAGAGGTTTAAACTAAATTTAGGCAGTTGTTTACATAACATTCTGGAACTGTGAATAGCAAATAGTAGAATCACTTCTAAGGTTCACTGTTAGACATTTACAGTATGAGAATTCTGATGGCAGCTAAGTGAAAAAAGAATTAGTTTCTCTAGCACACACTGCAGCCTTAATGACTGTAACAAAATACCTGAGGTACTTTATAAATAAAACAGGACTCAGTTCTGGAGAACAAGGTCTAAGCACCTCATATGGTGATGGCTTTTCTGTTGGCAGAATCTCAAGGTAGTCCAAAGCATCAGATGACAAGACATAGGGAGCACACATGTGTAGGTCTGTATTTACCGGGTCTCTCTCCCTCTCACAGTTAAGACCCCAGGATTCAGTCAGAGGTGCCTCAATCTCCATGTAACAGTCTTCTCTAATCCTAATCCCTTCCCACTATAAGAACAAGGCTCTAAACAACACATTCCATAAATGTCCAATGTTTTATTTCCTTCAAATGGCATTCATTGCTAAGCAACAATACGCTCTCTGGTATTAGTTGCAATTACCTAAAATCTTTCTTACCTTCTCAGTTACTTTCAAAATGTGGATAGCAAATTTGAAAGTATTTAAATTGGTTATGTTGTTTGATTAGAAACAAAATATAAATCTTAAGAAAGTTAAAGTTCTCACTTTTTGTTAGACTCAAAAAAAAAATACTGCATGATCTCACTCATATGAGGAATATATAAGAATAGTCAGATTCATAAATGGGAAGTAAAATGGTCCTTGTCAAAGGGCAAAAAGACAAGGGGTGAGTAATGGAGAGTTATTTTTAATGGGTACAAAATTTCAATTCTCTAAGATGAAAAAGTTCTGCAGGTGAATGCAGAGTATGATGGCACAACATGAATGTACCTGACTGATGCCATGGAACTATACACTTAAAAATGGTTAAAATTACATGGGGCCAGGGAGATAGCTTGGTAGAATAAGCGCTTGCCTGGCAAGCGCAAGGGCCTGAGTTCAATCCCTGGTTCCACAAAATAATAAAAAATATTACAAACTGCATGTCTGCTTTACCATAATAAAATTAAAAAGTCATGGCAGGAAAGTGTTTGAGAAAATTCTACCCATTCCTACAAAGTAAAGATTTCCACTATTCTGTTTTAGTGGAAGATCAGTGCTCTGAGAGGAAGGTTTAAAATATAAGCATTGATAGAATAACATATTCTTGATGTATATAAAGTCATATAAATATTTTTGTAAAAAACACTTATTCATATTAAGCATCAAAAATTCGGATATATGTACATATAGTGTGTGAAAAGTATCCCACCATAAAAGACAGGTTTTATACATCACTACAAAAATGCTACAATATGTACTATAAGCTTAAATCAACTTTGAGTAAATCAACAATGAGTAAATCAACTTACTCACTAATCACTGTCTATATTTTTATAAAAAAGAAAATGTTTCTAAAACCCTATTTGTGATTCAAAGTTTTGTGCTACAAGTGTATTTACTCTTAAAACACTTTTGAAAACTGTTTTAAGTAATTATTGAACAGTTCATAAACTATCACTTCCATAATAGGAAATTCATGCTATTTAATACTTTGTCTTAATATATCAGATATCATGAACATGTGATCTCATAAATATTAATATACCTTATTTTTTTGTTTTGCTTTAGTTTTCAAAAAATAAAGTTTAAGAAAAAAGAAAACACAAAAAAACAAAATTCTAAAATGATAAGATAGGAGGATAACAATTTGTGGTGGTTGACATTGTGTCAGCTTGACATGTGGACACTTGGCTGTATTGGCTTGGTGATACCACACCCTGGAGCATGCTGGTCCTGCCCTAGAGCACAAAAAAGGTATAAAAAGGGGTTGAGGAAGTCTTCTGCACACCCGCGTTCCTTAGAGAAGGGCCATGCTTTACAGCAATCGACACAACTGTGCCACTTTGGAGGAGCTCAGATCTCACAGCGACAGTTGCTGCCACTTTCTCGGAGGAGCACAGATCTTCGCAGTCAGCATAGAAGGAAGAGAGAGAGGCTTGATAGATGCCACAGCTGCTGCTCCTCCTTTTCTCTCTGTTCTCCATCTACATGAACTGCTGCTTTCTGCCTGAGAGCCAGCAGAGTATGGACTGAAACCTCTACTAACTGTGAGCTAAATAAACCTTTCATTCCTTCATTTTGAGTGTCAGGTATTTGTTTAAGCAACGAGTGAAAAGTAACTGAGACACAAGGTTAGTACACTGCATATAGCATTCTTTTTTTAAAAGAGAATTAAAAAATGGTAAAAGAAAAAAATAGAAACAATACAAAATTTCACTAAACAAAACAACAGGAATTAAATAATGGTTGTGGGCCAGCCAGATAGCTCAGCAGACTAAAGCATCTGCTTAGGCAGACACAAGGGCCAGGGATTCTCAATTCCTGCTGTGCTGTGCCAGGCCTGCCCCAGGGGTTTATCGAGACGGCAACTGAGACTGAGCGTGGTGGTACACACCTCAGGAGGCTAAAAACAAGAGAATCACTATGAGTCCAATCTACTTAGTGAGAGCCTGTAGACCTTGTACTAAATGCATGATAAATAAACAAACAATGGTTGTTTTACTGCATTTTGTTGTCTTCAAATTAGTTGTTCAGATTACCAGATATATGCACAGAAAATTAATCCAAAAAAATATAAAAAATTAGAAAGGAGAAAAAACATTTAAGCATTAATTGCTCTATTCAAGAGACCTGCAGAAATCTGCACCTTAATATTTTATAAACTTAAAATGTTACAGCCAGGCATGGTGGCACATGCCTGTAATCCCAGCACTCAGAAGGCCAAGGCAAGAGAACTGTTGTATGTTGGCGACTGGCATGGGCTACAAAGTGAGCTCAAAGCCAGTCTAAGCTTCATATTGAAGGTCTGGTCAAAGAGCTCAGTGGATTAAAGTGCCTGCAAGCAGGCACAAGGGTCAGGGATTCAATCGCCGGGCTTGCAGTACCGGCCCCGCAGTACCGGCCCCACCCCCAGGGTACACTGAGAAGACAACTGAGACTGGGCATGGTGGCATGTGCCTATAATCGCAGTAGTTTGGAGGCTGTAAACAGGTGAATCACTATGAGCCCAATCTAGTAGTGAGTCCCTGAACACCCTTCCCTAAAAATAAAAATAAATAAATTGCATATGGAGACCCTTTCTCAAAAAACAATAAAGTTACAAGAATTTTATTTCCTCAAAAATTTAATGACTTGGGGCCAGGGGAGATAGCTCAGCTATCTAAGCACCACCCTCGCAAGCACAAGGACCCAAGTTCAATCCCTAGTACCCCATGCTGTGCAGGCTCTGCACCATGCTGGCCACTGAAACTGGGCATGGTGGTGCACATCTGTAATCCCAACATTGGGGAGGCTGAAACAGGAGGATCACTATGAGTCCAAGCTGTGTAGTAAGACCCTGCAACAAATAAATTCTTTAAATGTTTTTAAAGGGGCTAGGGAGATGGTTCAGTGGAATAAGCACTTCCCTGGCAAGTGCAAGGACCTGAGCTCAATCCCTGCTTCCACCAAAAAGAAAAAAGATTTTTAAAATGTAATGACTTATTTACTGTTCTGTTTTATTCTCCTTAAAATAAAAAAGCTGAAGTTCAAGTATTGCACAACTTACAAATTTGTCATAACCTAGAAATTTATTTGCAAATAATTAATAAGTCTAGGAGCCAGGGACAGAACCCCTGGCCCCTGTGCCTGCTTGCAGGTACTTTAATCTGCTGAGCTATGTGGCCAGCCCTTCTATATGCAGCTCAAAGGTTGGCTTTGAGCTCACTTTGTCACCCATTCCAGTCTCCAACATGCAACAGTTCTCTTGCCTTGGCCTTCTGAGTGCTGAGAATACAATATTAAACAGAAAATATTATAAATGTTGGTTAGTTTTCCAGTAATCACAAATAAGTCTAGGAGCCACAAGGTTGAGGTTTAGGAGGTCGTTATCAAGTACAACAGTCTATTCATTAGTCCTTATACAGCCCTGGAAATTAACAAACCAATTTTAATTTATGATTCCTAAATCCATACTAAACTGTCCCCTAAACCTAGACTTGAGAGCAACATTTCACTGAGTTTCTCTCCACTAGAAGTCCAAGTTCTCCCAACTGTTAGAAATCCACTTAGTTCTCGATCAAGGCAACCAAAAGACTCTCTGGCATATGCCTCTAAGCAGAGAAATGTGGTCCAAACATTCTCCAGTTTACCCAGCCAGACAGATATTCAATCTGACAAAATTTTCTTTTTTGGGTAAAACAGGAAGCAAAACCAACTGTTTACATGGTTTTAATAACAGAAAGTCCCAAACATAAGTATTAAGCTGTGATTCTTAATCAGAAACAAACACTAGAATCAACTGAGAAGCACTTTTAAAAATTCACAGGGCTGGGGAGATAGCTTAGCAGTATAAGCCCCTTCCTGGCAAGCACAAGAACTCAAGTTTGATCCTCTATACTGCCTGCCATGCCAACCCTGGAACCCCAGGCACATTGCAGCACTGGGGAGACTGAGACAGGGGGATCACTACAAGTCTGAACTGCATAGGGAGACCCTGCAGCTAATAAATAACTAATATACATAGACATATATACATATACATATACATATACATATACATATACATATACATATACATATACATATACATGCAGGTGCTTAGACTGCATAGCTATCTCCCCAGCCCCAATTCATTGATTCTTTGTATTGTGGCTGTTTGGGGGGGGTTGGTCTCCATTTCATTAATTTTTCCTTTGATCTTTAGTTTTTTTCCTTGTAAAAACTGGGTTTGGAGTGTTCTTGTTTTTCTAAGATCTTGATTTGCATAATTAGATTATTTATTTGGGCTCATTCAATTTTTCACTGTGGGCTTTCACTGCCAGAAACTTCCTCCCAGACTGCTTTCATTATGTCCCAAAAGTTCAGGTATGTTGAATTGGCATTTAATTCTGGAAAACAGAATTATTTCTTCCTTAGTTTCTTCTGTGACCTGATAATATACATGGTAAAATTTCACTTCTTTTCCATTTGCTTAGTTACATTTTATTCACTAGTATATGGTCTATTTTGGAGAGAGTACTATGTACAAATGAAAATAATGTATATCAAGCCCATTTATTCAAAAGTTAGGTTCAACTCTAATATTTGTTAATTTTTTGTTTAGCTAATCTATTTGTGATAGTCAGAAACTGAGATTTCCTTTGTATCTAATATTCTATGTCCACTAGTATCAGTTCTATAAAGTTCAATACAGCATGGTTTGTTCCATACACATTTGTAACTGTCATCTCCTCCTGCTAAAAGATCCAGCAATCAGTATGAAATGTTCTTCTCTACCTTTCCTCATAAGCCTTGGCTTGGAATCCATTCTGCCTGAAGACAGGATAGCTACTCCTGCTTGTTTTCAGGCCATTACTGTGAGAAATACTGCCCTCCATCCTTTGACCCTTGGTCTATCAATTTTTTTCACATCAAATGTGTTTCCTGTATGCAGGAAAATGTTAGATATTGCCTCCAGATGCACTCTTAATGTGTCTTGATTGGTGAGCTAAGTCTATCCACATTGATAGTTATATTTTTGTTTTGCTTTTTATGTATCTGGTATAGGGTCTCACTACACAACTTGGACTCATAGTGATCCTCCTGTTTTCAGCCTCCCCAGCACTGGGATTACAGGAATGTGTGGTGGCTAGCTCATCGTGCCCAGGAGGGGTGGCCAGCCAGGGATCAAACCCCCATCCTTGCACTTGCCTAAGCAGGCACTTACTCCTTTGAGGAATCTCATTGGCCAGATAGTTATGTTGGTAGATGCTGACTTATGCCCGTGATTGCATCTATCTCCTACTACTGTTCTGCCCTCCCTCCCCTCCACTTAATTGCTAGCGTTACCTGATGCATTCATTTCACTGGGCCTTTAGGCATTAACCTCATTATCTCCCCAGGACAACCTTGAAAATCTTTTGAAGTGTTGGTAAGGTGGTCACAACCTTTTCAGACTTGATCATGGGAATATTTATCCATAAAACTTGAAAGATAATTTTGTATATACAACAGTCTGGATTAGAAGCTGTCTTTTCAGGAGCTCAAAACACACCATTCTATGCTCTCCCTGCCTTCAAGGTTTATGTTAAAAACTCTGTTACAATTCAAGTAGGTCTTTCTTAATAGGTCATTCACTACTTCTTCTCAGCAGTCCCTAAGATTCTACTCTTGTGCTGTAGCCCTGGGATTTTAATTATTATTTGCATGGAGTGGTTTGCCTCTAATCACAGACACTCAAAGCTTCACACACTCTACTTACATACATATTAAATTTTTTTCAATGTCTGAAAAGTTTTTTTGCTATTATTTGTATAAACACATTTTTATGCCCTTTGTGCTGTCTTCTAATTTTCTGTTAATTTCAATTACTCTTACAGTTCATTTTCAATCATCTCAGAATATTTCCCACGTTTCATTGTTTTTAAGGTATCTTTTATTAACTAGTCATGAACCAGTCATGTTTCCTTAAGTCTGACACTATGTTTCCACATTGGTTGCTTCCGCTACCCATACTTTTCAATTGTTTTAAATCTTCTGGGTTTCTGTTTGGAACCTTCTTATGGACTCCCATCCCTTTCTGTGGAGAGTATTCATATTTTTCACAGATTTAACGCCATTACCTGTTTATTATTGTCTTCACTAGATTCACTGATCATTTCTTTCATTATGGTCATTATATGATTGGTTATATCTTTAAGTTCACTTAGCACCAAACAGAACTGTTTTACCTCTACTGATACCATTTCAGACCTATCTACTGTGTCACTTACGATTTCCCTCAATCTCTGTACCAATTTCAAGGAAGTTGGGAATTTGGGGCCACATTTTGTTACCATGACTTTTCATGTTTCTGTTGTTTTTCTTTGTGCTGGAGTTTTACAAATTCTTTGGCCCAGTGCCCCCTTCTTCAGGAGCCAGCCACAGTATTGCTTATTACCCCCCCTCCAAGCAATCCAGGTATGTATTCACACAGCAAGAAAACCAACTGTCAGCCACTAATATGTTACTTTGTCTATGGTAGTGAAATCAGCAAAAACAATAGCAGCAAATCTCAACTGGATATTGACAAACCCTAGTAACCCTTCATGAACAGTCCTTTACCAAAACAAAGAGGATTCTGATTTTTGTCAAGATTAGGCTCCCCTTGCACTGACCTTAGTAATTCAGAACACTGATTTCTGCCGGATGTTGGCAGCAGTGCCAGAGATAAAGTGTATCACTAGACTATATAGCTGCTTCAGAAATGCCCTCTCTGTTGACTATTCCCACTGAACCTGGCCTTCCACAACAGAATACAATTCTCATGATCTTCCTTTGGTCCTCAATATGAACCTGAGCCTTCCACGGGATCCCAGGAAATCCCATAGCTCTGACCCTCTCCACACTTATCTCTCAAGGCTGTATTTCACTCAATCTTTGTGAAAGACTATCACCTAAGTCCTTAAGCAAAACTCTCCACCTGGGCATTTATCACTTCTTCCATCTGGTCAGTCTGCTGGCTGTCATCTCTGTTGCCCTGTGGTTTTGAGAACCCAAGGACTTAAGGCAAGGTGCAAGGTTCTCAGGTCCCTAGAACCCTTGTGGGCCTAGCATATGGAAGTGGTGGTGGCTGGGAGGAGGGTACACACTTCCTGGGTGTTCCTGGGTCATACATGGGGCATCAGAGGAAGCAGCATCACCTGCAGACAAATGACACACTTTGCAGGCCAGGGTTCCAGGCCCAATGTATGATTCCTTTTTTTTTTTTTTTTTTTTTTTTTTTTTTTTTTTTGTCTTTTTGAGACAGGGTCTCACCATGCAGTTCAGGCTAGCCTTAAGCTCACTTTGTAGCTCAGGCTGGTCTCGAACTCACAACAATCCTCCTGCCTCAGCCTCCTGAGTGCTGGGATTACGGGCCTGCACTACCACTCCCGGCTCCAATGTATGATTCTAACCTGATTTCCCAATAAACTTCCACTTCCCTTAAGTTCTTTGCTCCAAACAAATGCCTTTGAACTTCCCTACCTCTCCACCATTCTTCTGTTCTCTTCCATTTGAAACTCCCTAGTTCTAGCTCTATTTCACAGAACACTATTTTCATACAGGTCAGCTCAAACAATATCTCCATGTTTGACCCTTTCCTACTCCCCATCTCTAAAAGTATCTCCTCAGCCTCTTTTATTACACTTAATTCTATTTCACTACTTGAGAGCAGGAACATCTTCATCTTTCCTACACTTATTACATGTAACAAATATTTACTAAATTAATTTTAAAAAGTACTCTTTACTACATCTTCTGATGATAATGCCAGCACTAAAAATATACTGGAATTTATTTATACTAGAGCTATGAGATGATCCTGGCATGACATACATTAAAAAGATAATTAGTAACCAAGACTCATACTGATGCCCAAATGGCATTAGAAACAAATTTTATAGACATTCAGAAGTAGGATAAGCCTACAAAGAATGCAAGGGTTCATAAAGATATCATTTTAATGACTATATGCTATTTTAAAATTAAAATTTAGTCATAACATATCATCATCAACACTTGCCTAGAATCCCTATATCTTTTTAAATCAAAGATATAAGAAAGCATCACATAGAGTAGGTCGAGAAAAAGACAAAAAGAACACAAATCCTTTCCGTAGCTCTAATAATTTCAAATAAAAATGCCATAAATAAACTGTTAAACCATGACTACTACAATGAAAACTACTTGTGGTCTACCAAGAACCCATACTCTCCTTCTAAAGAGAATCCTCATTTTTTCAAGACAGTATTTCTCTCATAACCCTTGCACTTCAACCACCAATCCAGTGATTGGTTCAGGAACAGACATAGAATCTAATTCGGCAATCTGAGATCAGAAGGGAAAGATTTTCTGTGTTCCTGTAGAAATCTTGTTCCTTCTAATAAGTCTATAGAAAGTGCTTCTCTCTCCTCCTCCACATGAATAAGGACAAGTATTGCTGAGGTGTGACCCAGGGTTAGAAAGCTTACACAACAGCAGTCATGATGCTCAAAGAATCTGGACACTTGATAACACTGCTGCACCACTAAATCAAGAGGTTCTTCCTAGATTAGCCAATAGAACTCTATTTTTAACCAGTTTGTACTGTATTTTCAATTACTTTCAACCAAACACACCATACCACATTTATTTCTACCTTATAAACAACAACCTTTAAAAATTCCTATACTGTTATCATATTAATGTTTCTTTTTATTTTAACCATGGAAGTCAACACGTGTACAACAGAAACTTGACTTGTTTCTGTTGCAGAATCATAAATTCAAGAAACATAGTAAAGCACTAGCACGGAAGCACACGTTATATTTTTAGCACTTAGAAGCTGACCCAGGAATGATGCAAATTCAAGACCAGTCTGAGCTACATACAGTTCAAGGTCAATCGGCACTACATGGTGAGACTTTGTCTCAAAAAAAAAAAAAACACAGAAATAGTTCAAGTGGTCACAAAATTCCTGTCAAGGTCAAGTTCATTTTAAAGAAAAGGCAATGAGATTTAGGTCAGACCTACTGAGCTGAAGAGATAGCACAGTGGTCTAAGCATCTGCCTGGCAAGTGTAAGGACCCGGGTTCAATTCCTAGTACTGCATGACACATTGACCCTGGAACCCCTGGCATGCCGTGCCAGGCACTGAAACTAGGCATGGCGGTGTATGCCTGTAATCCCAGCCTTGGGAAAGCTGAGACAGGAGGATCACTAGGAGTCCAAACTGTGTAGCAAGACCCTGTACCACATTAATTAATTAATTAAAGAATTATAACATACCTATTGTAATCTTTAAAGTATGATTACTTAAAAGAAGAAACATTAAAGCTAAGATATGTTTAAATCTACACAAGAACTCAGTTTTCAAAAATGTTTACCACTATTTAGAAAAAGAAGTTTCCCAGTAGACTAAGCACCTGCTTAAGCAAGCACAGGGACCAGGGTTCAATCCCTGGCACCACAATGCCATGCCAGCCATGCCTGAGCATGCTGAGCCAGGTACTGAGTCCCAGAGTGGTGGCATGTGCCTTTAATCCCAGCACTGGGGAGGCTAAAAATAGGACAATCACTATGACTTTGAGCTGCATAGTGAGAACCTAAACGAAAAAAAAAGAAAAACAAGCTTCCAAGTTCGTGAACACTAATGAAATATGGAAGAAGGGGTGCCCAAAAAGGCATGGGAGCTCCATAAACCCCTTGTCTTTCTATGTAGTCCACTGCTTCTCCTCCATTTGGCTATTCATTATTCCTGCACTGTACTGTACCCTTTAAAATAAAGTGGCAATAGTGGACCCAAACTTCTACAACAAAAGCTTGCTTCTTTTTGGAAAGAAATATTTGAAACTATACAATAAAAATGCTTGCTGCTTTCTGGCTAATGAAAGCCAAGGACCAGCTAATGCACACAGATGGATAAAGAAGCTGGGCAGTCTAAGCACCTGCCTGCCTGACAAGTGCAAGGACTTGGGTTTGAGCCCTAGTACCATGTGCCATGCTGCCCTCAAAATGCCTGTAAGCCCAGAGCTGGGGAGGATGAGACCAGAGTCTGAACTGCATAAAGCTAAACCCTGTGTCAAGTATACATATATATACATACACATATACATACATATATATATATATATATATATATATATACATACACACACACATGCATATATACATATATATATATATATATATATATATATATATATATATATATGCTTTTTTTTTAAGTGACTCGGTTAATGTATTAAACTGTATCTTTAAAAAACATGCTAGACTCGATCCTTATACAACAGTTCACGTTCTGGAACCTGATAACTTTCTGAAATGGCCAGACTCAGAAAAAAATTCACTGAAACCTACCAGGTGTAGTAATGGCACATTCCTATAATCCAAGCACTCAAAAGGCTGAGGTAGGGGAACACAACAGTGAGTTCAAGCCCAGCCTAGGCTATCACACAGAGTTCAACAGTAGCCTGAACTATGTAGTGAGACTATCTTCAAAGAAACTGTAAGTTGTTTTTAATTTAAATGTAAAAAGCCTAGCTTTTAATGTTATTTTTAAAATTAACACAGCTTTATCAGAAAATTCTTAGGGAGCACTATAACGTTTTTAAAAAATCTAAATGATTTCAATTGTCTGAAAAAGTAATATACTCTCACAAAAGTCATCCATATATGTGAAAATTAAAATGTAAATTAGAAACACTGACGCAAAGGAAATACTATTACTGTTGGGACAAAAATTCCTTTGCCATTTCCAAGTACAAGTTAAATTACATCATTTCCTTTTTAACTCTTTCAAGTAGGATGAAGTTGCATTTTTTAGTACCCTATTATTACTATTATATATATTTCTTCCTAATTCTAAGTAACCATTTTAAAGAATATATATTTGCTAGGCACTCTGGTTAATATCTGCTTTAAATTATTTTGACTCTTAATAAATACATAGAATCTAGAAATTCAAATGATTATTCATCTATGACATAAGTATTTTAGGGCTGGGGTTGCAGCACAGTGATAAAGTGTTGGCCAGCAAGCACTATACTCTGGGTTCAACCCCCTGGCTCTGCACAGGAAAAAGAAAACAGAAACACTAAGACAACCTAAGTATTTTGTTTATGGCTTCACAACTTAAATGTTATCTTGTGCTTTTAGTTAAAATACAAATTAAACAAAAGTTTCAAAGTATGCAATAACCAACAAAATATTAAGTGATCAAAACAATCAGAATGCTAGCCTTGAACAACAGAATAGCCAACTACCTAAACAAGTGACTTCTGATGTAAGAAAACAAAGTATTGCCGTGTGTTTTTATTATACATCTCAGTTTAAACATTCTTATGTTCAAATTAAATAAAGTCATCCACTGAAAACTCAATTCAAGAATAGTTAGCTAATTTTCCCATTCAGTCCTACTATATAATTCTTTGAAAAGAACTTGTCCTTCACCCTGCCCTAAGCAGGAATGAGGGATCTCAGATTTCAAAACATTTTTCTATGAAAAGTTAAAATTCACTGCAAGAATTTCCTTTAATATTAAAAAATTTCTTTGCATTAACAAGGCAAGGAACAACTTGGATTTCATTTTGAGCAGCTAAATGCTTCTAAACTAAAGCTGCTACTGTTCTGGTGTTTGCAGTACTAAGGACTGAATTAAGGGCTTTTGTACTCAGCAACGTCCTCACATCTAAACTCCTGAGGCTGGGGTGGGGCTTTCAATCCCATTGCCTAGCCTACTTGAATAATGGAATTACAAATGTGTACCACACCTGGCCTTTGCAGTTTTTTCATTCATTCATCATCATTAATTTGCTTTTCAGCTTCTCAAATACCTGTGCTATATGTCTCTTCTTTTGCACTTCTCATCCTGGGATATTTATGACTTTTTCCAAAATGTCTGTACCACAGATTTAATGGGGCTACACAAGGGAATACAATTATATTCATACACTCATGTATCACCGAACACTAAAGTTCATGCTGGACACTGTGCAGATAAGGTTAACTACAGACAATGTAAGAAAATTTTAATTTTAAAAATTAGAATTTACATTTTATCTTATTCCTTGCCCTCTTCCTCACCTCATTCCATTAAGTTCTTGTTTACTGTCTGTCAACTGCTAACAAGGGGGACTGTAAATACCAGTGAAGAAACAACTTTTCAATTCTTATTTGCCAATTAAAAAATTGGGAGTTTTTTGTTGTTATTGTTGTTGTTCTTAGTATCTTAGGGAAGAGTCTACAGGGTAGGTGTTCAGGGTCTCACTACTACATCCAAATCACAGTGATCCACCTGTGTACAGCCTTCCCAAGAACTGGGATTACAGGAACGCGCTACCACACCCAGTCTCAATTGCCACTTTAGGGCACCCTGAACCCTGGGCCCCTGGGCCTGCTTGCAGGCACTGAACTCCATTGAGCTATTTGGCCGCTGCTTTTTTTTTTTTTTTTTTTTTTTTTTTTCAGTACCTGGAATTGAACTCAGGACCCTGTGCTTACCAGGCAAGCACTTAGTCTACTGAGTTATCTTCCTGGGCCCAAAAAGTTAATTTTTTAAAAATTAAAAAAAAAAAAAAAAAAAAAAATCACCTTTGAAACAAAACAGGGTAAATTAAAAAAGAAACAAATCCCCAACATTAAAAAAATGAATTTCAATCAATTTTTCAAGACAGTTATATTGCTTCTAGCCTTGGTTAGAATAAGTACATTACTATATATCTGCTATGTACAATGCACTTACCAGGACAAGAACAGGGGTAGGGAAAATAAAAGAGACTTTCCCAAAACATGAACCACTATGTAAGGAGCCATGGGATATTCAGCTATGGCTTAATTAACAATAATATCAGTATTTTTGGAAGAAACTGTCAGCCTTAGCACATATCTGACAGAAATGAAATGAGGTCCAAAAAGCAAAAGCAAAAATTATACTACATTTTCATATATTATCCAGGTATTAAAAATAAACTCTAGACTCTCTTTGCCCTCTTCCTCACCTCATTCCATTAAGATCTTGTTTACAGACTGTCAACTACTAACAAGGGGGACTATAAATACCAGTGAAGAAACAACTTTTCAATTCTTACTTGCCAATTAAAAAGTTGACCCTTCCCTAAGATTCTAAGAACAACAACAGGCCCACCACAAGAGAGGAACTTTTCCCTGCCTTCTCCAGACCTCTCCCGCCCCTCCAGAACCAACACAGATGGCCCTAGCCAGCACCGCCCACCCCCCACGCCTCATCAGCCCAGCCCAGACCTCCCTCAGGATCCCTTTACCCCTCGGTAGCCCCTGTCCCCATGCCCCCTCCCAGTGAGTGAGAACTTCTTCGATGCTCTCGAGACCCCCAGATCCACACTAAGCCCAGGCCTGGCTAATGTGTGGGAGAGCTTCTGCATAATAGGTTCACAACCAAGCGCTGCAACAGTAAGAAGCTGAACAAAACAGCTAGACTCAAGCCAGGCATAACTGGATAAACTCAAACTTAATAGAGCTGCACACAAATTTCAGTAGATGCTAAGGTTATAACTGCACCAAAGCTCTAACCAAAGGTCAGAGGTCAGTGCTATATGAAATGATAAAGAGAAGGAGCAAAATGCAATCTCAGGGCTGGAACCCACCCAGAACAAGTGCAGAGGACACTAGCTCAGCTGAAATGTCTAAATCAATAGCATTGGAAGTAAAGAAACAACAGCAGAAAGATATAGAGGAAATCAGAGCAGAATCAATTTCTGAAATAAGGAAAGAAATCTCTGAATTCATAGCAGCTGAAGTAAAGAATCAAACACAGAAACATATGGAGCAAACCCAATCTGAAAAAAGCTTTGTAGTAAAAGAATAACTGATTCTAAAGAAGATATTGATTAAAAAAATAATAAAGGAGATTAAAAAAATGCTGGATTCCTTGAATGAGCAATACAGGAAGGAAATACATCACATGAAGCAGAGTCAAAGAAATATAGAGGAACTTAAAATCTCAAACACAGGCCAGGAAAACTGTCTGAGTGAAAGTGAAAACAGTTTCAGATCTTGAAGACGCTGGTGCAGCTAGTGAAATGGTAAGAAAGGATCTCTTAAAAACAACTAGGATGCAGGAAAAACTAATTCATCACCTGCAAGATGAATCTTTGCATGCAAAGATGAACAATGTGAAAGTAACAGCTATCAATAAGAAGGATGGAGTCAATACAAATGACATAAAAAAGAATAGGGCAGGGGGGTAGGGGAGATGACTCAGTGGAATAAGCACTTCCCTGGCAAGCACAAGGGCCTGAGTTCAGTCCATAAGGGCCTCAGTTCAGTCCACAAGGCCCTGAGTTCAATCCACAGTTCAACAAAAAAAAAAAAGAATATGGGCAAAGGTAATAGCAGAAAACTTTCCAAATATGAGGAAACACACCAACATTCAGGTAATCGAAGTATACAGAACGCCAAATAACTTTAACCCAATTAAAAACACACCGAGACACCTAATAGTCAAGATCCCAGAAACCCAGCACAAGAATAATATATTGAAAGCCACTAGAGAAAAGCAGATCACACTCAAAGGAAAACCCATCAGAATTATAGCCAACTTCCCTTCACAAACCATAAAGCCAAGAAAAGTACTTCATGGAGCAGAGTAATTCAAGTCTTCTATGAAAACAAATTCCAGCCCAGACAACTATACCCTGCCAAACTCTCTTTCAAGTTTGATGGAGAAGTGAAATACTCCCACTAGGACACACAAATTTTTTTTTTTTTTTTGCGTAACTGGGGATTGAACTCATCAGGCCCTTGCACTTGTCAGGGAAGCACTTATTCCACTGAGCCTTCTCCCCCGCCCCAAAATACTCCCAAGAGAAAGAACAATTAAAGAATTTCATGATGATAAAGCCAACCCTACACAGACTACTGAAAGATGTTCTAGACAGAGACAAAAATGATCAGAACTCTACAAATGAGAACAGAAAGAACACACTAAATAGGGGAAACAAACACAAGACAAAAAGGAGTAAGCAACAGCAGGTAAATAACATGTCAATCATAAGTCAACACATCTCAGTTATAACCATCAATGTAAATGGACTCAATTTACCAATTAAGAAAAACTGACTGGCACAGTGGATTAGTGAACATCCAACAATATGCTATATACAAGAAACACACTTAACTCATTAAGAAATTCATAGGCTGAAAATCAAAGGATGGAAAACAATACTACATGCCTCAGCACCTCAGGAAAAAGCTGGGGTAGCAATCTTGTTTTCACACAGTTTCAACTTCAAACATAGAATAATTAAACGAAATAAAGAAGGCCACTATATACTGGTTAGGGGAATAATTCAACAGGAAGAGGTAATACTCATAAATGTATATGCAGGGGCCGGGGAGATGGCTCAGTGGAATAACTGCTTCCTTGGCAAGCACAAGGGTCCAAGTTCAATCCCCAGTTCCACCAAAAAAATGAATAAATAAATAAATGTGTATGCACCAAACACAGGAGCACCCAACTATATCAAGCAAATCTTAATGGACATGAAAAATATACTATCCAATACCACCATCTTAATAGGAGATCGTAACACCCACTTACCCAAAAACATAGGTCAATCAGACAAAAAATTAGCAAAGAAGTAGCAGAACTGAACCACAGCTTGGAACAAATGGACTTAGTGCACATATGCAGTGTTCCACCCAATGACAGCTGAATATACATTTTTTTCAGCTACATATGGGTCATTTTCTAAAATAGACCACATACTGGTCCATAGGTCATGCTTAAGTATATGCAAGAAAACACAAATTATCCTATGCATATTATCTGTTCACAGTGCAATGAAACTGGAAACAGGCAACAAAAGAAGCCAGAAAAACTCCCTAAATACATGGAAATTAAACAACACCCTACACAGTAATCAATGGATCACAGACGAAATTAAACAAGAAATTCAACGATATCTACAATTCAATGAAAATTCAACCACAACTTATCGGAATTTATGGGATGTGATGAAAGAAGTTCTCAGAGGGAAATTCATAGCTGTGAACTCACACATTAGGAAAACAAATGAACACCCGAATGTTCCACCTCCAACTTCTAGAAGATGAAGCCCAAACCAAACCCAGAGCCTAAAGACGGAAAGAAATCATAAAGATAAGAGCAGATATTAATTTAATTGAGACAAAGAAAACAGTTCAAAGAATTAACAAATCAAAAAGCTGGTTCTTTGACTGACTAAATAAAATCAATAAGCCCCTAGCTAATTCATCAAAAAGAGGAAAGAAAAAATTCAAATACAAGCAATAAAGAATGAAAAGGGTGTAATCACCACAGACCCAGTGGAAATTCAGGTTATCAATAGCTACTTTGAGAATCTTTACGCTCACAGAATAGAAGACAAACAAAATGGACAGATTCCAAGAAAGGTACAAATTACCAAAACTGAATCAAAAAGATATAACAACTCTCAATAATCCAATAACATACAATCAAATACAAAATGTAATAAAAAGACTGCCAACAAAATCAATTCCAGGTCCTGATGGATTCACAGCTGAATTCTACAAGAAATTTACAGAAGATATAATCTCTCTACTCCTCAAACTCTTCAATGAAATTGAAAAGGAAATAGTTCTCCCAAAATCATTCCTGGAGGCAAGTATTATACTGATACCAAAACCAGGGAAAGACACAACTGAAAAAGAGAACTATAGGCCAAGCTCACTCAAGAACATAAATGCTAAAATCCTAGCAAATAGAATACAGCAAATCATCAAGAAGATCATACACTATGACCAGGTAGGATTCATCCCAGGGATGCAAGGATGTTTCAATATATGCAAATCTGTAAATGTAATGCACTCTTTCAGTAAAGCCAAATCTAAAAAACTGCATGATCATCTCAGTTGATGCAGAAAAGACTTTAGAGAAAGTCCAACACTAATTCATATACAAAGTCCTACAGAAAATTGGAATATAATGCCTCTACTTCAATTTGATAAAAGCCATCTATGACAACCCAACGGCTAATATAATTCTAAATGGGGAAAACTGAAATCTTTTACTCTCAGATCGAGAACAAGACAAGGATGTCCTCTATCACCCCTCCTGTTCAATATAGTTCTAGACTCATTAGCTAGAGCCATTAGATAAAAGGGACAAATAAAAGGAATAAGAATAGGTAAAGAAGTTAAATTATCATTATTTGCAAATGACATGATACTTTACTTGGAAGACCCAAAAAACTCCACCAAGAAGCTACCAGAATTGATACACAAATTCAGTAGCAAAGCAGTATACAAAGTCAATACCCAAAAGTCAATAGCATTCCTCTACACAAATAACAAACACATTGAGAGGGAAATTACAGAAACAATACCTTTTACAATAGCACTACAGAAAATGAAATACCTTGGAATTAATCTAACTGAAGAAGTCCAAGATCTTTTCTTGGAAAATTACAGTACTCTGAAAAAAGAGATTAGAGTATTTCAGAAAATGGAAAGATATTCCCTGCTCCTGGATAGGAAGGACCAGCATCATGAAGATGGCCATACTTTCCAAATTGTTGTATAGATTTAATGCAATCCCTATCAAACTACCACCAACATACGTCACAAACCTAGAGAAATTGTTCCTGAAATTTATTTGAAACCAGAAAGACCTAGAACAGCAAAGGCAATCCTGGCCAACAAAGACAAAGCAGGAGGCATTACAATTCCTGACTTGAAATTATACTACAAAGCTATTGTGATAAAATCAGCATGATATTGGCAACGAAACAGACCTGAGGATCAATGGTTGCACAGGCCTCTACGAACACACTCAGCCCCCTTATCTTTGACAAAGGGGGCAAACACACTTACTGGAAGGAAGATAGCCTCTTTAACAAATGGTGCTGCAAAAAGTGGCTCTTTACATTCCAAAAACTAAAACTTGACCCAGGTCTATCACCATGCACTAAGCTAAAGTCAAAATGGATTAAAGATTTAAACATTAAAACAGAAACAATTTCCTAGAAGAGAATGTAGGAGGAACTCTTGAAGACATAAGGGTAGGCAAAGAGTTCATGAACAAAAATCAAATTTCATAGGTAATACTTGAAAGAATTAACAACTGGGACGACCTCTTATTGAGAATTTTTTGCATGTCAAAAGAAATTACCAACAAAGTGAAAAGACAACCCACAAATTTTGAAAAACTCTTAACTAATAAGCATTCAAGACAAAGGTCTGCTCTCTAGAATATAAAGATTTAAAAAATATTAGGGCCCCTAAATTTAAAGACTCAATACAGAAATGGTCATCCGAGATGAACACACACTTCTCAGAGGACAAAATTAAAGAAGCGAATAAATATATGAAAAAATGCTCCACATCACTAGCCACCCATGAAATACAAATTAAAACAACACTGAAATACCATCTCACCCCAGAAAGAATGGCTATCATAAAAGAATCAATCAACAACAAATGTTGCAGAGGATGTGGAGAAAAGGGAACCCTTCTCCAGTGATGGTGGGAATGTAGACTGGTGCAACCATTATGAAAATCAGTGTGGAGACTCCTTCAAAAACCAGGACTAGGGCCAGGGAGATAGATCAGTAGAATAAGCACCTGGCAAGCGCAAGGTCATGAGTTCAATCCCTGGTTCCACAAAAAAAAAAAGAAGTAGGACTGAAAATCCCATTCAAGCCAGCTATCCTCCTACTGGAAATTTTCCCAGAGAAATTGAAAACATCCTAGCATAGTGATATATGTGTACCTATGTTTATAGCAGCTCAATTTGTGATAGCCAAATCTTGGAAACAACAAAGATTCCTATCACATGAGGAATGGTTGAAAAAGATGTGGTATCTTTACACAATGAAGTATTACTCAGCTATAAAGAATGATAAACTCTAAGACTTCATATTTAAGTGGATTTCACTTCAAGATATAAGCAAAATAAACCAGACCTACATGTATAAATATCATATAGTCAGGGAATCACATATTCCATTGAGCCATCTCCCCGGTCCCTTGTATAGTCTCCCTAGTATAAGAACTTAAAAGAAGAAATACAAATAGAAAGGTATAACACAATTAAAAGGAAAGTGAGAATTTGAGGATTGACAATGAGGAGAGGGCAAGAAGAAAATCTGGGAAACATGACAGGGGCAAAGCTATACATTTATATCCACAAGATGGGTAAGGCAATGATCCTGAGAAACATCAGCAGGGTTTTGGAACTAGCAGTTAACTGGTAGGATTCTCACCCTGACTAACTATACATGCTGATACCTGTGAACTAAGCAACTGCACTGAAGATAGCAATGTGCAATAGAAGGGTCACAGTTGGAATGCCTGTCATTCTGGTCTTCTAAATATGTACTTCTTGTCATGACATGCCAATTATTGCCATACTGTCTCTCAAGTAAAAGTTTTTTTGTTCTTTTTTAAATTAAGGGTAATAGATAAAAAAAGACACAAGAAAAAAGTCACAGGACTGTTCTGCTACAATGCTGTATATAGTTAAGATTTCTAAATTTCTGTGTAAAAATGTGTTTTAATTGTTTTTTTCTTCATATTCTGTAGGGACTTAGAGTTTAACATATCAATATTTGATGGAAAATGTCTTTTCCATGTTATGCCTAAGATGATTGATAATTAGACAGATAGTTAGGGTAGACTAAACTACATATGTTACAGGGTAATAATCAGCTTCTCTTCTGAAGGGTTAACAACCTAAGTTTGCAGATAAAAAATTAGAGAAAAGGAAGGAATGCAAGGTCAGCCAACATTTTGGCCCTACCCTTTCAAGGTCAGTGAAGACCCAGGACACAGCAGAACCTGTACTGTAAAATCCTGTAACTCGGTGGTGTCCCAAATTTTTTGATTGAGGAGATTATGGGGCCACCGAGGGAAGGGATCATGATGTGCAGTGTGCCTAAGGAGAGTTACATGGAGAGAAAACATTCTCTCAGGCTTTCACAGAGAGCAAATTGGTAGAGCAATGGCCATGACTCATCCACAAGGCTGACACTGACAAAGGATCTACAAAGTGCGGTATGGGGTTACAGGATAAATCCTGAGGGTACACCACTGACCTTATGAAATATAAAAGTTACATTCCTTGGTATATAGGTCTCACTTTGTCTTGGTCTTGACCATACAGCAGAAAAGTATAAAAATGAGGTATATGAAGTGAAGCCATATTAATATGCTGAGCTGTGAAAGGCTGAAGTCAACAACGGATAACCCACTACTATTTTGGACTGGACTATGTTAGATTGTTTTGCTGAATTCATGCACCTATAGTATTTAGATGCTAATGGAATACCCATTTCTAACAGGACTAAACAAAAAAAAAGGGGGGGATACAAAGGAAGGTCCATTTTGTATTTGTATATACAGAATAGTCAGAATAGATATACAGCTATTCTCGCTTAATTCAATGAGTAGAAAGATTTGTACTAATAGTGTTTGGGCAGGATATCCTGTCTATCTCTTGTACTATGGATAACCACTAAGAAAATAACAATGTACAATGTATTAATTATTGAAACTGTCCTATTAATGTTTTGAAACTATCTCATTGCTATTTTTTCTCAATGAAACAAAATAAAAAATAAATACATAAATTCTAGGAAAATCCTTGAGTATTAAAAGTATAAAGACTTAATGCTATCACAACAATGTCAGTTTTACCACATACCTGAACTTTTTATGCTATTTTTAAATATTTCTTGTTATGACTTTCAATCAGGACATAGCCATAGGTAATTACCAATACAATCTCAAAATGAGGTCACAGTCCCAACAAACAATTTTCCAAACAATTATTTTTTAATTCTCAGCATAGACTACTATTTTTTTTTTTTGAGACAGGGTTTCACTACATATTCCAGACTGGCTTTGAACTCACTGAGTAGTTCAGAGTGGCTTTTAAACTGCCATGCTCTTCCTGCCTGAGCCCCCCAAGTACTGGAATTAACAGGTATGTGCCACCAAAGCACAGGGTATTTTCCAACAGCATCCAAAGTCAACTTGGGGGTATTAGTCCCTCCTAAGAAAAAAACCTTGCTGTAGCAGGACTATACTGCTTTTACAAAGCTCACATAAAATCTAATTAATTCTTTTCTATTTCATAGCAATGACAGTTTCCACCTGTCCCACAGGCTAGAGATAGAAATTGGTTAGAAAATAATCAAGCTTTAGTGAATAAATAATCATTAGGTCAGCAGAAGCAGCTTTGTAAATAGGAAATGCTCTTATGTACTGCTAAAAGGCACAGATCAAGTCTTACCAGGGTACATGTGTATGTGTGTGTGGCCAATCCTGAACTCCACACAACTTAAGAAATGTGGCAAGATTGGCATTTGGTGATGCAAACAGAAGTGCTGAAGATGTTAAATATGAGAAGGAAAAAAGAAAGTCACTCCACCTTTCACCTTTGTTTGGACTTTCATGTAAATTGCAACTATAGTTTAAAAAAAAAAATGCAGTAGCACAACACTCTGGGAAGCTAAGATAGAAGTATCACAAATTCCAACCTAACCTGGGCAACTTTGTGACTTAGCAAGACCCTGTCTCAAATTTTAAAAAGGGCTGAGGATATAGCTCTACATGAAGGCCCTGTACCAGACAATTCCCAGTACCAGACAGAAAAAAGGAAGTCAGATTGAGATAGAGGAAATACAAAGAGATAAAGAGAAAGAATGAAAAGAGGAAAATGTAACAGAAGAATTGGAGGAAAGTTTTCTATCACATAAGCAGTGTATTGGCTCTGACACCATCTATGGTTTCCTAGGGTAAGGTTTTATTTCCCAAACTGTTCAAAGCTAAAATGTCTTGGGCAAACTATGAAAATGAACGTTACAGAGATTTCTGTCTCAGAACTCTTTGAAACGTTTTCTATGCTAATGTACTTTGTAATACCCAAAAGGGAGGTACAACAGCACTATTTCCCAATCTTACATATCCACTGAACCCTTAACATTCAGAATATTCACTTATATCTCTTGAAATACAGTTTAGCAAACACTAGTGGACATTGTTAATGTTCTTCATACTTACTGCAAGACTACAACATGCTTCTGTGAATGCTGCACAATTTTTAGTCTATAAAAGGTTGTAAATGAGTTAACATCAATAATGATTTCAGCCTTTAAATTGGGGTCTAGAACTCTAGACTTGTAGACTGCAAGTTATAAAAACAAAAATAAGCCAGGTGTGAGTATTGGGATTATAGTGTATGCCATCACACATGGCTTATTGAGAGGCTGAAGTGGGAGTATCACAATAAGCTCAAGGCCAGCCTAAACTAAACAGTTGGATCCTGTCTCAAAAAAAAAAAAAATAAAAAAGGCAACAACAAAAAAAAATAAAGAATAAAATGCAACTTGCCACTACAAAATATTTGTTTTTGGTGGTCAAAAATATGGGCTTTAACTTAATATCTACCCCAAAATAGCTAGTTAATAACAACAAAATATTCCAGTGCAAAATACCTCATCTGAAAGAAAGATACTGTTTGCATAGTACAAAAAAAAGAGATGCTCACTGCTACATAATAAAATAGACATTAAGACATGAAAATGCATAACAGTAAAAGAAACTTACATCCTTATAAAAATACAGCTATACACTTTAATATACTTTACCCAAAATAATGACATTCTATTTATTTATTTATCTATTTATTTATTTAATGTATTTAGTACAGGGTCTACAGGTTCTCACTATACAAATTGGACTCCTAGTGATCCTCCTTTTTCAGCCTCCCAAAGGGCTGGAATTACAGGCATGCACCACCATGCCCAGTCTAACAGTGACATTTTAGTTCATTTATCTCAAGGCTAAACAAAAGACAGAGACTAACAAAATACAATCATAAATCATCAGAAAAAGAAAATTCCTAAACTGGCTTTCATTTTCTTCAAAATAAGCAGTTATGATGAGGACCATTTTTCAGATGATAAAACAAACTCAGTGAGGTTAAGTAACTTACCTAGATCTTCCTGCCAATAATTCTAGCCTAAATCTAAAGCCCCTATTTTTTCTACTTGCCTTTTTATGTATTTAGTACAGGGTCTACAGGGTCTCACCACACAGATCAGACTCATAGTGATCCTCCTTACAGGCGCTCACCACCACACCCAGTCTCAATTGCCCTCTCAGTGCACCCCCAGGCAGGGCCGGCACAGCAGGCCCTGGCCCCTGCGTGTGCCCAAGCAGGCATTTTAACCCGCTGAGCTATCTGGCTGGCCCTATTTTTTCTACTTTAAACAATCAGGTTGAATTGTTCTCTAATATTATCCACCATCCTTAATACCCCAAGTAAAAGTTAATGGTAATCACAGAGTTCTAATTGTTGAAATGTACTGACATAACAATTATATAAGGTTTTGTCTTTAATTACAATATTATTTCCTTTACAGTATATGTAAATACAAGCACATGAAGTATACAGCTTCACCATACAATATTATATACAATAGTGACATTTCTATCCTAGTCAACTACTTAAATAAAGCATTGTTAACTTAGGGTGGTAAAGCTGGAGAAATAGTAGTACTTAATTCTAATGCATTCAAAAATTGCATGAGTCCATGACCTTTGTCTCTCAAACATTATACAGAGTAAAAATGGAGGAAATCTTTTCAGAGAAACAGACCATAGTTTTGCAACATGTTACAACTGCAGTAACTTAAACTACAAAGATAGTGACAATTTTTGTAATATAAATGCCTATACATGAAAAGTATATGTAGTTAACAAGAAAATGTCATATATAGACACTTCTGAATAATTCCAGGGGTTTTGGCTGGGGAAATAGCTCAGTGGTGAAAGCACCTACCTGGCAAGCACAGGGGCCAGAGTCTTATCCCTGGTACAGCATGCTGTGCTGGCCTGAAACTGAAAATGATGGCACACACCTATAAGCCCAGCACTAGACAGGTTGAGACAGAAGACTAACTATGGGTCTGAACTATGCAGTGAGACCCTACAACAAATAAGTAAATAAACAAATACATTATTTTTTTAAATATCCAAAGGCTTTAGGAATGGACAGTACAAATAGGGCCAGCGAGATAGTTCAGCACACTAAGCATCTGCTTTGGCAAGCACCGGGACCAGGGTTCAATCCCAGTCCCACATGCCATGCTGAGGATCACTATGAGTCCAAGCTGCATAGTGAGACCCTGTACCAAATACATAAATGAAAAATAGAACTGACAATACAGATTCATTATTTTTCCTCCTTTTTGGTATAGGAAATTGAACTCAGGTAGGCACTATGCCACTGAGCTACATCCCCAGCCCTCTACAGATTCATTCTTCTATCTAATTTCATTTTATTTTATAGGGTATAATAAATTATATCTTCTTAGGTATAATTCTACCAACATCACTTTTATGTTACTATGCCATAATTAAGTTTATCTTCTGGGTCACAAGATTTTCACAGAAAACAAAAGTCCACAATGTAATTTATTTAGATTTAGATCCTCTATCCAAACCACCTAGTATCACAAAGTTTCTCTCAAAAATAACTGATATTCTGAGATTTATAAGGAAAACTATGAATTAATATGGAATAATCATTTCCTAAAGAGCATTGTTGAGTGGCCATCCATCTGAGAAAGAGGGACAGAGAGAGACATACAGACAGACAGACAGACCCATAATATTCCATAGATGAACAGAAAACGAAGGAGGAAACGAGATAAAGAAACCTCAGTTCCAAAACAGAAGGAGCCAGTTCAAGAGGAAGCACTTAGCCACAAATAGTGGGTCTTTGTGTCTCCTGTTACCATGAAAACCAAAGTACTACTTTCCAATAGTGTCAGAAAAAGACAAATAGAGAGAACAGCAGGGGAACAGGGATTAGCCAATCAAAGACTTGCCATTCCCTCCATTTTAGTGGAAATTATAAAGAAGAAATGTGGAGAAGTTAGCTAAGAGTAATTCTAAAGCTCTGATCAACATCAATGAGGAAGAAAAGGAAGCTATCTGGATCCAAAACATGTCAAATGACAGTTATTCTTATGTCTGGGATAACATACACATATTGCAGATCATCCAAAAAAAATCATTACAGAGAAACTTTGTGACTCATCAAGATTCAGCAAGAGCAACTGAGCAATTCATGGCCTCTGACACAAAGTTACAGGCAATTCTGTAAGTAAAGAAGACAATAAAAAATCTAACTAATAAATCCTCACCTATATCAAGCCTAGATTTACTATGGAGTGATGGTTGGAGTGATGGTTAAATATATCAAGAACTGCCATGACTATTTATAGGTCATATGGTTATCTCTCAAGTTCAATAAGGTTATATACCTCTGACAATGAAAGTTAAAGCTCACTAGCCCTAAATCAGAAAAAAGTAACAAAGAGTAACTATCAAAGAAAATACAAAGGAATGAAATTAATTATTCTGTCTAGTAAATTCTTCTAAATTAAAAATAGTCATTCACAATGTAGCAACTGAACAGAACACAGTAAATTCAAACAGTTCACTGTCTTTCCCTCTCTCCATTCATTCTGTCCTCCCAGTCTCCATTTTACCCCATCCAATCTCCCCTCCCTTTTCTAAGTACCCCTTCTCCACATATCCTGTCCTTTCCCCTGCACTCCTTCCCGCCATTAAATTCTTTGTCTAATTCTAATCTCTCATGCCTTTTTGAAAAAAAAAAAATCTAAATCTTTATTTTCACTGTTCAGTACCATTATAACTTCATCTACACTAACATATTTCAGACTCGTTTAATTTCAGTGTACAAGAAATATACTAGAAAACATGCATAACAGTATTTAATTCTTTCTATATATGATATTATTTTATAATGTGATCTATTTAATTCTTTAAGTGCTAGTTAAGACTTAGTATACTGATTTAAAAACCTATCACAACCAGCAGGATGAAAAACAATGCATTTCACATAAAACATACTAACAATAAGTACCAAAAAGAAAGTTTTGGAAAAAATTGTTTGACTGCCATGGAATAGTACAGTATTATTCATGCCAATTTCAGTCCCTTTACCTAAAGGAACTTTATCTAATTTCAATTCCTTTACCTGGGCTCACTGTGTAACAATAATCAAATTTCATGAAATTTACCAAATATTATGGTATTTATTTTTACACCTCTGTGAGGTTTGCCTTAAATTTCCATACAAAATAACTGTATTGCTAAAACTGTTGAAGGCTGGCTAGATAGCTCAGCAGACTAGGTGCCTGCTTAGGCAAGTGCAGGGACTAGGGTTCCAATCTCAACACCACATGCCACCATGGCTCCACCCCTGGGCATGCTGAGCCAGCCACAGATACCTGGTGTGGTGGCACAAGCCTGTAATCCCATGCTGAGGAGGCTGAAAACAGGAGGATCACTACAAGTCCTAGCTGTGTAGTGAGACCCTGTACCAAATACATAAAATTCTTCAAGTGTTAATCCTAAATCCTTTTCACACTCATAAACTCACACAGCTGGGGCTGCAGAGAATCCAAGGCCTTTGCACTAAGCTACATATTTAATCACCCCACCCCCCTTTCTGAGGCAAGTTCCTGCTAAATCATTAAGTTGCCTAAGCTGGTTCAAACTTGCAATCCCACTGCCTCAGCCACCAGGATCCATTATAAACCAATACTTTTTTTTTTTTAAATGATGTTCCTCAAGATAATTACTCATCAATATCTGAAATTATTGTGATAATTGGTACCATTTGGCAACTACCTGTAAGAGTAACTTAAGAGAAAAACAGAAGAGATATAAATGAAATAATCACTTTTGCATATATTCCTACCATGTGCTAGCATTGCTAGATAAAATAATTACTTAATAGAATATCAGGTTACTAGTCAAAAAGACTTAAATATCCAACCTATATTTCTGAAGACATTTATGATGATCCTATCTGAGGGGTTACATGAAAATATAAATAATCATCTGTATCCAATGAGCATTTTGATAAATTGGTATGATTAATAAATTCTACTTAGGAAAAGCTAACAAGGAGGAGCAAACAATGAGAGTTTTCCTAGAAAACATGCAGCTCAAGCCATTATCAGTTAACCCACATATGAACAAATATGGATAAACTTTAAGACTACTGTACTAAAAAGAAATGTTTATACCACAGTATTTGCTGATGTTTCCTAAGAACAGTTTTATCAATCATATATTATCTGGGTATAACATGCATGTATTTTGAATGAAATATAAAATTCATTAGTAACTAAATATTACAAAATTAAGTTCGGAGAACCTCAAAAACGTTATCCACATATACACAGCAATTTCTTTCTTATTGAGTAACACCCTCATAGATTTTTAGACTGGCAAAGAATTCCCTAAAATTCCAACTTTCCAATTCAAAGGGACAGCCAACTTAATCAATATTTAACTCAGCAACAAGCTAGTTTATAATGTAAAAGTTTTTAGTTTTACAACTATAACATATTCTAAAGTCATGCTACTGACAACAAAACTATTACTTACAAGCATAAACTATAATCATGCTAACTTAAAGAACAAAGAAGACAAAAAAGTTTTTCAAATCTTATTGGCTGCAACTGGAAAATAATACATATTATTAAACTTAAACATGATCAGTGTTCTCAAGGTATTTCTCCCCTTGGGTTAATCCCCTCTGCTACCTTTGTCCTGCTTTATTTCCTCTCTCAAGCTATCAGCACAAAAGCAGAGAAAGAGTCAAAGAAAAATAACACATTTAAAAAAAAGAAAAGAAAGAAAAATAACACATTTGACTTTTATCAGTTTTCTTACTGTCATGATAGAGTTATGAACAAATTATTAAAAATACCAATATAAAAGTAAAATAGACCATAACAAGGAATAAAATAAATTTGATGGAAATGAAGCAATACAGACAGAATCTTGGTTGATTCCATTTTTAAACCTATCAGCAGCACAAAAATGAGTAGAGAATATTTTCATAATTATAAATATAAAAACAAATACAAAATTTAAGAGTAATACAGAGAACTTAACCATACTGCTCTCCTGCTGCAATTGTTGGGTTTTTTACGTATCTAAAGACCTGAATAATTTCTGAATACTAAAATCAAAACTGAAAATTGTATCAATTAAGGCAAATCTAAATTATTATATTAAATCCAATACTAATTGTGGTAACTGTCCATCACAGGACACTCCCCCCAAAATTTTTTTAATTAAATTAAGGTCAATTCACAATCCAGAAACTTCTTTAACCTATATTGGTTAAAACATTAGATAATAAGAATAAAATAAAACATTTCTCCAAGATGCAGCAGTCAGTTCATAGATAAAAGACATCTACTATAATACTTACATGAAAAAATAGGGTCTAGGGAGATAGCTCAGTAGAATAAGCGCTTGCCTGGCAAGTGCAGGGTCCTGAATTCAATCCCCAGTACCACAAAATAAATAAATAAGTAAATAAACAAATAAACTTATTATTAACTAAATTCCCTAAAGATAATACTACTAACTTAAGTTACAACTCTTGGTTTTTTCATTCTTAACTTCCTTTTCTTATGTTTTACTCAAACTTCTATGACTGATAAACCCCTCATTCTCAACTTGTCATACTCCAACTTAAAAACACACAAGGTAGTAGAGGTATAAGCTCAGCATTACAGTACTGCCTGACATACGTTGGTTCCATCCCCAGTACCGTATAAAACAGAGAAAAGAAAAACCTGATCATTAACAAACACTGCCCAGACCTAAAATATACAAATTAATTCTTTAAAAACTCTACTCTTTTGTTCGTCAAATACTGAAAAACAGTAATAGTAATAGTTAAGACTGCATAGTTGTCATGCCACATACAGTCTCCAACTTCTAAAAACACAAAATGTGAAGAGTACCAAGAAAAACTTAACTCAGTTGTGACAAGTTCCTTGTTCTTTTATTGTTCTGTTTTGTTTTTGTTTTTGTTTTTTGCTTTGAGAGAGAGAGAGACCTGATTTCACTTCACAATGCAGACTGGCCTTATGCTTAAGGTGATCCTCCTGCCTCAGCCTCCCACATGCTAGGAGGCATAGGCCACTATGCCAGGCTCCTGATCTTAAATTATTAAAAGAAATGTATGTATGTGTCTCTATCTCAGTTCCCAGTATTGACACACATATATCTGTACTGCACTACCACTGAGCTATAACGATAGCCCTTTCATTTTTTTATTTTGAGACAGGGTCTCACTAAGTTAATTACCCAGGTGAGACTTGAACGGGCAATCCTCTTGCCTCAGCTTCCGCAGGTGCTAGGATTATAGACATGTGCCACTGCACCTGGCTATGAAACAACTTTAAATATATTAATAAAATATATTTGGCCAAATACTTGTTTGATTTTCTATTTTTCTGACTTTAAACGTATGTTTTTAGAAAGTGGCTTAAAACAGAAGAAGCAACAGTCAGGAAAATACATTAATAGAAAAACAAATTATTCCAGCAATATAGCAAAATACAGCGTGAAGCTACTACATAAACTCAACCAGAAGCCAATAAGGAATATGGCCTTGTCTTTCACCATAAATTATAAAATTTCACCATAAAATTACATTTAACACTGATACACAAAGAGGTCTCATATTTTGCAGTGAGAAAGGATAATCACAATCACACTAGAGTGCCACTATGAAACCATACTTGAAAAATTCAAACTCCAATTTTTAATCTTCAAATAAAGTACTACAGAACTTCTAAATTTATGAAACATGAAATATAAAACTACGTGAGCTTTACAAAATATTTTGCCTTATAAAATATCTCATATATTAACGACATTCTATCAAAACCAATACGAAAGTCAAAGCTGTCTTAGAAGAAAAGTTGCTTGAAAAATGGTTCAGAGCTCTTACAATCCCAGTATGACTCTAGTAGTCTGTTTTTAAAATTCATTCTTCTCACATTTACATATATCTTAAAATGTCATGATGTCACTGTTGCTAGAAATCTATTACTGGCAAATTGGCTAAGTAAAATTAGTATGTGAATCCTTGCATCAGTGACTACCTGAGAAACTAATTTAAAATACTTCAAATTATTAAAAAAAAATATTAGCACTTGACTTTTTACTTCAAGAAAGCTTTACCTAGGAACAAAGATACTTCAGGATAAAAACTTTACAACAAATTAATATTATCAGCATTCCAAAGGTACAAACATACATGTAGTTGGCCAAAATCTTTCCAAAGCCAAAATTCACTATAGGTCTGAGATAGCCCGTGAACTGCTGGACCTTACACTGTGTACAACATCAGAGGCTAAACAACTTCAACCAAGCCTTCAAACCTGAAGGTCATGAAGAGATCTGGTTCTTGTCACTGATCTTTTCCATTACAACAGGTCTTAATCACATCTACATTTAGTGGACTAAACCAAAAACCTACCCAATTTAGATTAAAATTCGATTTATAATAAAATCTAACATTTTAAAATAAAATGTAAACATCTACTGCTCCTAAGCATTCTCAAACAACTACTGTCACATTTCAAAGTATTTATGTCATTTCATTTTAGAAATATAACCATTTTGGAAGGTCCATTTTTTTTAGTAATTTTCTTTGTCCGATATAGAGATACAATAAAACCCGCTGATCACTACATTCATGATCCTGCTGCCCTAAAATAAATACAGGTATTTCTGTATCTCTTTTAATTTCAAGAGTGATTTCCCAATTCTGGGACAGAATGCTTCCAACATCGAACACCTTTCATTGAATGGTTGCTATACTGCCACGCATCAGGCAACTACGAGCAATAATCCATTCTGCCTAGACCAGAATTCACTTTAAATTTCCTACTGCCGACCTAAAAACATAAATTCTGTACCATAAATTCCACAACAGGTAGGCCTTACATCAAGGCAACAAATGAGAAGTGTGATTTTACTCCTGGTAATATACATAACAAAAACTAGGGGGGAAAGATCTTCAATAATTGGTGTCCTTTTATTTTAAATTTTTTTCATTAGAGTCTGCTCATAACTCTAACAAGTAAATATAACGCTCAGTTAAAGTTAAGACAAAATACACACTTACCCCATTCTAAGTATTCAAGAATATTCTTCTCTCTTCTTAATGGAGAATTATTGCATTCATCATAAAGGCAGATGAGTATATCCAGTAAGGTCTCCACACTGAAGCACTGCCCATTGGTCTGAGCTGGCCCATCCAAAATAAACTGCTCCAACTGCCTCAAACGCACTTCTCCGGACATGTTTGCTTCGATTTCTGCTGACTTTCTTTTAAATTGCTATTACACTTTTTATTATAACTATTTGAACCTAAATTTTTTAAGGTGTGGTTTTAAAAATAAACCACTTGTTATTCTAACAACTGTCATGTAATGCCGGTGCTGAATTAAACATCCAATACACCAGTAACCTCACTTAAATGAAGCGTCTTCAATTTCACCCGTAGACATTTATCTTGAGGGCAAGTTACCATAAAACATATATATATTTAATACATCGTAAAATAATACAATTGCATATTTAAATAAAAAATAAAGAGTACAACGAACTCAACACTTCTGTAAAAAAAAAAAAAAAAAAAAAAAATTCTCCTTCATTCAAAATTCAACTCGTGCAACAGAATCCTGAAACGAATCCGGTTGCATCATTAATGAGTGAAGTCCCCCTGCATCCGCAATTCACTTCCCGGGAAGAAGGAAAAATAGAAAAGGGAGGAAAAAAAAACAGCATGAATAGGAGGGGGAGGGAAAACCAAAAATTCTGCTGCAAATCTTCCCAACCACCACTTGGATAACGCATCCACGGCAATTTCTCCAGCGGCAACGGGAGGGGGCGAGGTCCCTGGAGCAAATTCTCCTCGGCTCAGAGCACGCCAAGTCTTGCCCGGAGGAGGTTTTTCCTTCTGTTCCCGAGGTCTTTCTTTTTTAAGGCTTTGCAGTGAGTCCTATCTCCAACAGATTCCAATGGAAACTCATTTTTCTCCTGGCTTCTCCCAGGGGCCTGGCCGGCAGCACGGCTGCGGTGGGAAGGCGGCTGCGGGCCGCTCGGCACCGGGCTCCGGGAGCAGCGGCTACTCAGCCGCCCAGCCGCGTTCCATGGCGGTGGCCACTCGCGGGCCGGGCCGGGCCGGGCCGGGCCGCGCCGCGTCGCGCCGGGCGCAGAGCCCGGTCTCCCTGCTCCGCACAGCGGCTGCCGCGCTCGCGGCTCCCGGCGCCCGCTGGCGAGGGGGTTCTCTGGTGGATTCAGAGGACACAGAGCGCGGCAGCTGCGGCGGCGGCTCGGGCGGCTGCGTCTTCCCCTTCTTCACACCCCTGGGTTAAGGGCATCTTTCCCTGGAGAGGAGGGAGGCGGCTGAGGCAGGAGGAGGGGCCGGTGCCGCCGGTGTGGAAAGCGGAGGCTGCCGCAGCCGGCTCCAGCCACTCCCTTCCTCTCCTCCTCCCAGCCTCCCCCGCCTTCCCGCGCCGCTCGCGCTCGCGCCCGCGCCCTAGGCTCGCCGATGCTGCTCCGGCGGGCGCCGCGCGGGGGGAGCTCACGGCGCTGCGGATCCAATATGGCGGCCCGTGCGGCCGCGCGCTTACGCCCCCTCGCCCACCTCCGCCCGCCCAGCTACCGCCGGAGCCCGGGGCGCGCCGGGCGGTGCCTCGCGGCCCAGCCGAACGGAACCGAGCCGAGCCGAGGCCCGGAGGGGGTGGGGAGCCACGGCCCCGACCTGCGGGCAGGGGTGGGGACAGACTCCGGCCGCGGCCGCGGCGCTGCGTCTGACGCAGCGCAGAATGCAGGGAAACGGGAGGACTAGGGAGGCCAGGCCCGCGGGGCGCGCGGGCGCGGGAAAGCCGGCGGCCCGGGAGCTGCAGCCGGACGCGGGCGCGGGCGGGTACTGCGCCACTGCTGCCGTGCGCTGTCCCCGGGTGGCGGGGCTTCTCGACGCACGGGCAAAGCGGGCTTTCTTCCTCAGCTCCGCAGACATCACCTGTCTGGCAGTTTTGCTAAGGGGCCCAAGCTGCCGGTGGGACCGTGCTTCTCGCCCGACCTGCCCCGAATTTGCTCCTCGCACACTCCAGTCATAAATTATCAAATGTCTCCTTACATCATTTCTCGTTGTCATTTCCCAGGACAACAGCGCGTCTGCACTACCACACAAGTCATGTGTGCGCGCGCGCAAAGAAGAGAATTTCTCATCTCTATTCCCAGAAGTTTCCCAATGTGGACCCTGGTGTTTTCTCCACAGGAAATATTATAGATGCTGCCTGTTTAGCGTCAGCCAAGGTCACCGCCTATCGGGGATTCAGCTAATGGAAGGAATCAAGACAGCTTACCACTGTCCTCAGACCTACACCCCTTGTTTGCACACAAACACACTTGTAACCAATGGCATAAGGCCGGAATCTGGGCAGCAGGGCTGCCCTGAGCTTGAGTTTGGGAGAGTGCAAAACAAAATTGTCAAGGAAGATCCCACATTTAATACTATTAAGTTAGATCATTGTATTTCTGTTACTTCCTCTCAGAATAGCCAGCTTTCCTATGGTCATTCTTGAAAAACCCGTTATTTTCTATGCCTTTGCCACAGTCGTTTTCTGTGTGATGCCCACGATGCATCTTTTTAATCTCAGTAATGTAGAAGCCCAGGAAGAATGAAATGAAGGTCGAGACGTAAAGTCTAGAAATGAAGGCTAACAGAAGTTAGATTGCTGTGATTCAACAAATACTGTGACTCTTGTAAAAATCTACATTTGCCTCATTAAAATAAGCACAGGTTATTTTCAGTGTGTTCTTGACACATGGGTAATATTTTCAGGCAAAAGGTCAGTCATTTCCTGCCCTATCTTTGTGTGTGTGTGTGTGTGTGTGTGTGTGTGTGTGTAATTACACAAGTAATAAAAACGGTAAAAAAAAAAAGTAGGAAGAACAAAAAAAATGTTAATCCTAAACTAGATAATAATGTTTTGATTATTGTAATTCAGTTTTATGCATTTAACAACAATATTGCATAAAAAGGACATTCTTGTAGCCTCCTGTTTGCAATTACCAATATGTTATAAATGTCTTTTCAGGTCAACAAATATTGTTCAACAACATAGTTTTTCATGTTAAAGTCGACACGCACTTTAACAATTTAATTTGACTATGAGATGATCAAATGAGTAATAAAGCAGCAACCAATTCCTCCTGCATTTTCAAGTTATTACACTAAGATAATTACCCAATTTATAAATAACTATCAAGATATTTAACCGGGAACCTAAAATATGTTAGGTCTCTTTCAATAAATTCTATTTAGCTATGGAGATTTATGAAATATAGAATGTTTCTGTTTGCTTTGCTTTTGCAGGGGACGGAACCCAGGGGCCTCACCCATGCTCAACAAGCACTCTCGCCCTGAACTTCACTCCTAGCCCCAGTTATATTTTTAACAAAAGTCAAGCTGCCAGTCCTGTCTACTTATTATATTAGCATTTGAGTACCACCCACAGTACAGGGTATTGAAGTTTACTAAATAACCCTTTCCACATCATTTAGAAAGTAGAAAGGATAATTTTTTTAAAAAGCACAAAGAAAAGGAAGAAGGTTGAACCCAATCAATTTTGTCTGAATAATTCAAGCTCAGAGACTTAATAATTAACTAGACACTAAATACAGTGTGCGGGTGTTATTTTAAATGTTCCAGTTGGAGTGTGAACATGCTTATTAATGAAACCAGTCCTAAGCCAAAGAAAGGCTTGGCCCCAGCCCACGGAGTGCATGCAGTGCTTGTGAAAAACAGTGTGCAATGGGCTTCCTGGCAGGGTGTTTGGAAAGAGTCAAGAGGTGGTCGTATTTGTGGAATTGCTTCGATATCTGGAGGTTAAATACATAGCACTGCTAATACCCAATTTGTCCGACATAATCAGAAAAAGTTTTATGAAGATGTTGGGAATTGATCTGTCCTTCAGCAAGTAAGGAGGACAGCAGAAGACAAGAAAGAATGGTAAAATAAAGCAGGACAGATGTCACTAAGCCTGGTATTCCCACTAGCTCTCTTAAACTAATTTTTCAGTGCAGCACTAAGATAGGAGAATCCACCCACTGAATAATGTTTATAAGAACCAGCACCACTTTACCTTGCTATATCTTCATCCAGAATAAATATGGGTTCAGTGATGAACAATAGGCCCAAAAGTAAGGTTAGTACCAAAGCAGGGCAAGGTGCATTCAGGCCTCTGGAACTGGGGTTCCACAAAAAAAAAAAAAAAAAATCAACCACAGACTGAAGATACTTAAAAAGAGATTGTGAATATGAACAGATTTTTATCTTATTTTTATCTCCTAAACAAAACAACTAAGGCCAGTGAGACAGCTCAACAGACTGAGTGCCTGCTTAGGCAAGCTCAGGGACCAATCCCCAGCACCACATGCCGCACCAGCCCCAGTTCAGGGTGCGCTGAGCCGGCCACCGAGACAGGGCATAGAGGCACATGCTTGTAATCCCAGCACTGGGGAGGCTGGAAACAGGAGGTTCACTACAAATCTGAGCTGCATAGTGAGGCCTTGTACCAAATACATTAGAAAAGTAAAATAAAATGAAAAGTAAACAAGACTATTTACATAGTACTTATATTAGATATTATAAGTATTCTAGAGATTATTTAAAGTACACAGGAAGATGTGCATAAGTTATAAGCAACTATTCTATTTCTTCACATATGAGGTTTGAGCATCCTCATTTTGGTATGGGGAAGAGTCAAAGGTGTATAGTCCTGGAGCCAATGTCCAATGGACACCAAGAAGCAATGATAAAGTAACATTGAGGTATAGTGGCATTTGAATATTTTATTAAATTTTCTTTGGACCCAAGTACTGTGTTCTGCTCCTGCAAATAAATGACTCTGTTACTACCTTCTGAGAATAAAACAATAGCAAATGCCAGTACATACAACATTTCAGTCTCCTGACATAATTAATACCAATTACAAAGACTAACATTGTAAAAAGAGTTAGTTTCTAATTAATAATGGCTTCCCTTACAGAACATAGTGTTCTGGGCTAGTTTGAGCATATTATTTTATTCAATCTTCAAAACCATATGAAATGGGCAAGTTATCTGGTCTGTATTCGACTATAAAGGAAGATGAGGTTTAGAAAAGTTAAAGAACTTAGGAAAGTTCATAAAGTTAGTGAATGACACAGAAACCAAGAGTCAATACCAACCTGTCTGGTGCCAGTGTCTAAGGCTTTAACCATTAAGGAAGTGAGGTCTGAAAGATATGTGGAATTCTGTATGTCCAACTCTTCCTTCCTGTTGTACATAACAAGGAAAAAGTTAAATAGTGCTAATTCCACTACTTAGACATTAGAAACTGACATCAGGAGAAAAGAAGAAAAACACATGATGTCAGAGTACAATAACAGGAGAAGCATAAATCAACTATATACTTATTCTTAATTCTAGTGCATGTGGCACAGAAGATGGAGATATTGAGGAAACACACAAGAACTCTAAGACCCAGACTTTGGCAGCAGCAGGAAGCTACTATGACTCCTAGGCTGAAAGAAGTTAAATCCAGGGCTTGGTAGAAGCTAGAACTCTAACAGAGATAGAAAGGCCATTGGGGATTATCTTGGTTACTTTTCTCTCCTTGCTGGAACAAAATATCTGACACCTAAAGTTAAGGAAGGAAAGGTTTATTTAGCTCATAGTTCGTGGAGATTTCAGTCTGCACTCAGCTGGCTCCAAGGTAGAGTGGCATGTGGCAGGGGCAACAGTCCATGTTGTATGCTGGATACCCACCCCAGAGCGGGTGTACCTGCCACACCCATAATGCCAGCATTGGACCATGATCCAATGGAAAACTCTGGAAGCCTGCCCCATGACTGCATGAGGTTTTGGGGGAATATCTAGACATAAACCATAACGGAGAGGCTACCCTATGCAGAGAGTTTACAGGGGAAAACTCTTACCTCAAATTCTCCCTTCACTATGAATTTAGACCAATCTTAGTGACTCACTTACAACAAATATAATTCAACAGAGATGACTATATAACATCCTAGGCTAGACCATTGTCTTAGCTACTTTTCTCATTGCTGAAACAAAGTACCTGACACCTAGGGTTCAAGGAAGAAAGGTTTACTTAGCTCACATTTTGTAGTGGTTTCAGTCCCTAATCAGGTGGCTCCAAGGCAGGGTGGCTCTGCAAAGGGGCAAGCATTCATAGCAGGGGAAGGTGGCAAAAGAAACAAGAAAGAAAGGGGAAAACAAGCCTTTCTCTGACCTCTTTATCTTATTCAGACACCTGGGATTAGGCCAGTGCCAGTCTAATCAGTGGACTGATCCAGCAAGCACCCACCTTGATCCCAGCACCCTTAATCCCAGCAATGTTCTAGGGATCTATCACACACTCTAGATTCAGCCACCTCAAAAATAAAAACTCTATAACTACATGAGGCTTTGGGGGCACTTCTGAATACAAACCATAATACCTATAAAAGGCCATGTAAGACCTTTGGCTTTCATAAGAAGTTCAGTATCCCAAGGTTTCCATGCTAGCCGAGAACCCAAGCCACATGTATCCACTCATTCAGTCACTCTAGGCAGCATCAAACACGAAGCCTGTAACTGAAGATGCCTCTGCATGATTCCAGCCCCCCGCTGTCAGAACACCCTAGCCAAGATGCTAAATTACCCCAGCTGAGGCCCCATCACTGTGAAGCAGAGAGAAACTCATTGCTGTGCCTCTTGTAAATTTTAGATATCTAGCATCTGTGACCTTAATGAAAAGATGGTGTTAAATGGCACAAAACTAAAGTAATTTATTATAGAGCAATAGTAACTACAAATCTATCTTGATAACTCCCAAAAAGAATCCAGTGCTTTGCACAGCAGATTTATCTTTCTAACTTCCCACTTAGGATTTTGTTTGCAGGTAGTATAATCAAAATAGAAGCCCCTAATCTGCCCCTCCAAAAACAAAGAAAAATAATCTGCAATCCTTCTCCAGAATTTCTTAGCTTTCATACAGACTATCAACAGATTCTATCTACTATTTTATGAGCAGGTGAAAATTCAAAATATTTAATAATCAGAATGGTATGGGCTCCGACAAATCAGAACAGATGGTGATCTAATTATCCAAACAGATGTGACATAGCTCATGGCTGTTCACTCACTCAGGAAGCTGAGGCAGGAAAATCACAAGGACAGTCTGGCAAATTACAACTTGCCTGAAAACACAAAAAGGGTCAAAGTGTTGTTTTGTTTTGTTTTTCCCTGGAGGATGTTATGGCTGTGACTACTCCAGGAATCTACTGATGAGTTTTGTACCAGAGGCCACTATGGCACTGGTCTCTAGAATCCAATCATCTGAACATTACAGAGTTCTGCAATTTTCTAAAGCATAAGACATTTTTCTCCAAGAAAGGTGGAGGGTTTGTCTGAAAAAATGCAAATATTAAAGGAAGAAAAAATTTTTTTCAGTGCTTGGGGGTGAACCAAAGCTTGTGCTTTGCCATTGAGCTGCACCTCAGCCCTAGGAGGCTTGTTTTTTTAAGATCAGGAAAAAACATGTGCACTGGAAGTGTCCTTGGATCCCTGATGACTGTCAAGCAGCAATGAGAGCAGCTAACACTTACTGAGCATTTGCAGTGTCAAGCACCTAAGCCTTTACATTCATCAGAGGCTCTTTAAACTTCTATAGGGTAAACCATTATCATCACCACTGAGAAAAACTGAGGAGTAGAAAGGTTAAATAACTCTCTCAAGCTTAAAAAGCTGTTAGGTAGTAAGGTCAGGATGTAAGCCCAGATGGAATTCAGTGTAAACTTTGTGTGCTTATCCATGAATGGACAGATGCATGGATAAAGAAAATGTGGTACAAGTACACAATAAAATACTATTCAACTATATAAAAAAGAAATCCTCTCACTTGCAACACCAAAAATGGAACTAGAGATCATTATATTAAGTGAAATAAGCCAGGCACAGAAAGACCAGTACTACATGATCTCACTCATATAGAATCTAAACAGTTGGTCTCACAGAGTTGCAAGGAGAATGGTGGTGATTAGAAGCCAGAAAGAATAGGAGGAAGGGAGGGATGGGGAAAGATTGATCAGTGGGCGGGCGCTAAGTTTTAGTTAAATAGGAGGAAGAAGTTCTGGTGTACTGTTTTGCCAGTCAGGGACTACAGATAATTATATACTATATACTTCAAAAGCCTAATAGAGAAGATTATGAATATCTTTACCATAAAGAAGGATAAGTGCTTGAAGGAATTTATCTGTTTAAACTTACCTAAACATTGCTTCATAAATACATGCATTGAAACATCACATAGTGCATATTAATATGTAAAACTATGTTTTATGTCTCCATTTAAAAATAAACATATTTAAAAATAATAATAGCCGGGCGTGGTGGCGCAGGCCTGTAATCCCAGCACTTGGGAGGCTGAGGCAGGAGGATTGTTGTGAGTTCAAGACCAGCCTGAGCTACAAAGTGAGCTTAAGGCCAGCCTGAGCTGCATAGTGAGACCCTGCCTCAAAAAAGACAAAAAAAAAAAATAAATAAATAAAAAAAAATAAAAATAAAAATAAAAATAATAAAAGTTTGTGTGCTGAAATACTTTTTTTTTTTTTTTTTTTGCAGAACTGATGGGGATTGAACTCAGGCCCTTGTACTTACCAGGGAAGTGCTTATTCCACTGAGCCATCTCCCCAGCCCCTTTGAATACTTTTTAAAGGTAAGAGAAACTAACACTAATTACAAGTTTAATAATTAGATTATACCCTGTCAAATAACCAGAGAAGAGAAAACTTAAATAACTGTAACCTTGAAACAGAACATTGTCTGCAAAGGTTTTGGCCATTTGTTCTCCTTATGAGAGACGAGCAAGCTATAGAGAAGTTTTATTTAAAAAATAATTTTAAATAAAAATTTAATTTTTTTTAAATTTTAAATAAAAAAAAAAGAAATCCATTAGCAGGACAGTAAATTCCAAAATCTAACAAAGAAACTGTGGAATTATAATCTCTGAGGGTCTTAAAAATGATCATCTGAATTTAATTCTGACAGCCATTTCCCAGAAACCACCTGACAGAAGGTAAAGGGACCAGAACAGATGCACACTCCAGGGCACATTCAACAGTAAGATTCAGTTCTTCCAAGCTAGTACGGGGGTCTAATTAAACTCACAGTCATGTGGTGGAGCTAGCGATTGTGTTTTAGAACAGACTGTGACCTCCATCTGACCCAGAGGATAGCAGCATCAGCATTTATAAGCCAAATGAAACAAGGCACTGTCAGCAATGTTCCTACAATGGAGAAATGTAGCAGTAATAATAATAATAAGGACCAAGACATAAACCCAAGAATATGATCGTACTTGGAACACTCATCATTCATGAAAATAAGGGAAATGAAATTTCAAGAAAATTCTATCTGAGATCTTAAGGGCTTTCTGCAAATAATAAAGGCCCCCAGCATTACATAATACAAGGGAAAAAATCCATGCAAAGGACAAGAAAAATGAAAAAGACTATGTAAGTAACAAATTGTGGGGCAGGGTCAGCCAAGTAGCTCAGTGGATTAAAACACCTGCAGCAGGCACCTCCAGAGGGTTCAATCCCCTCACCTGCTATGTCCGCCCCAGGGTATGCTGAGGTGACAGTTAAGATTGGGCTTGGTGGTGTGCACCTGTAATCCCAGCTCTTGAGAAGCTGTAAAAAGGTGGATCACTATGAGTTCAATCTGGTAGTGAACACCCTGTGACCCTTCCCTAAAATACACACAAAAAAGAAAAAATTCTGTGAGAATACAGAATATTTAATATTTTGGTACTCTATGGATTACTCTTAGAACAGAATATAAGACTGAATTTTTCCAACAGAAAGAAAAAAATGAGCCACCTTCTGCGCTGCGGAGAACAAGCTGTGAGGGAAGAATCAGCCCTCTCCAGAAAAGGACAGAGGAACAGATAACTGAATCTACGCATGGCTAAGTGAATTCTAATGTTGGTGGTGTAATATTCAAGAGGCCCAATTCTGTGAGGCAAGATGGTGGCGGAGTCATTCCTGGGAAGAGGTACTTATGATGCTGGGATCGTAGTTGATGCAGGCCCGCCGAGGTGACAGTGGAATTGGTTGTTGAAAGCAATAGGAAGAGGACACAGGGCAGGAATCCAGGAGAAATTACAGGTCTCAGCAAAGAAGAGATAGATGTCAGTTTTGTCAGGGAATTTGGCAGAAGCCAAAACCTAAGACACAAAGCCAGACATATAGGGTAATCAGATACAACAGCGGTCAGTTCTCTGAGATGTCTGGATGCTAAATGTCGCCAGACCCAAGATGTGGAGGTAGTCTTTATCAAGATCTCGCTACCTGTTGGTCAGTTTTTAGTGTTCACCGTAATGACAAGTTATTCCTAATCCATAACCTATACATACGGAGGGAAGCTTGAAGGTTGTCTCTGTTGGCATCTAGCTAGGATCAGAATATCCATAGACTGCTGCAATCTGTTTAAAACTGTCTTCCTTACTATTCTGCCATGATGCCTAACACCTCTGACAGTCTGACCATTGCTTTGGGTGAAGGTCAATTCTAGCAACACCTTTCGCTGGCTAGGTACAATCCTCAGCTTCAGTTGACCCACCCACTAGAATACTTTCACTTATTACATTAAGTCCTGGAGCTAAAATGCAAGTTCTACTGTAATGACTTCACCCTAAATTGCTGCCATGGTGTTCCTATTTCAAGGAGAACTTCTGAAGGTCAAATAATAAAAAGCCATGAGCCATGAACCATGATTTAAAAACAAATTAGCCTTTTAAAGGAAAGTCATTAGGAGAGATAGCTAAGGCATAATATCCGCTGCAATGAACAATAAGATAGTGATAGTAGTAGTATGCCAAGATAACAGTATCACAGCTATCAAAGCCAAAATGTGTGTCACCTCCACACATTCTTCTAACCCAGAAAATACCCATGTACTGAGCACTGACCCACTATGTACCAGTGTGCTTGAGAAAGCAAACACTCTTTCCTCTCTCACTCTCCATTTCTACATTTGTTTTAATTAAGTCTGTGAACATAGCAGTCTCTCTCTATGTATTTCTTCCCCCTCTATTTATCTTTTCTCTTTTCTAAATTTCTTCTGTCTTTCTCTTTCCATTTTCTCACATTTCTGTTGCCCTGTCTCCCCTTAACATCTTGTAATGCAGAATAAAATTGATTTTAAATATTCAATATAACCAATCAATGGGGAAAAACATCCTCCCAAGGAAGCTCTTATTAGGGACACTTGGGACAAATAACATAAAGTTATCACTTATTAATGTATTTAAATAGATTTGGAGACATGGCCTTACTATATGGGTGGCACTGAAAGAAGACAAAGCCAGCGTGTAAATGTTTTCTGAGCAGTTGGGGGATGAAGGACAGATTTATGCATGGGACATTCTTGAGGGAGTCCACACTGGGCATTCTCTCTGATCATATTTCTAATGATGACAACACCCCTATGAGGTAGACGAAATTTTTAATTCCAATTTGAGGAGATAGGTGTAAAAAGTGACAGAGCTAGAGCTAGGGTTCAGTCTGATACCAAAGCCCTTAGTGACAGAACAAAGAGAGAAGGGACACCAGTTTAACAGTTTTGTCTGCCAGAACAAAGCCAAGTCATAAAAGGGAGCCACCGTTAGATGTTCAGAGCACTCCTGATCTTGATGCACTTCTCCCACTTGACTTCGTACACCAGGTCCCTAACAGTGCACTGGCACAGACTCAGTGTGCCATCCAGGATTACCGAGTGCATGAACAGGACTCAGAGTGGCAAGCACTAGAAGTTTTGGAACTGGAAAACATCGTTGTACACAATTCAGGAATCATGGCCCTGCATAAACATTCCCAGGGACAAGTCTGAATTTGGCCACAGTTTTAATACAAGAGTTTGAGGCCCTGAGGCCCTGTGTACAGAGGCCTTTTTTTCTGGTATTCTCATCTTTGTAAAACCTCATCTGTCAATAGTTCTTAAACAATTAACAAAATGGAAATATATATGTGTGTATTTCTGAAACTTCATGTCGTGAACTAGCATATTACTCATTTTATGTCAGAAAATAATAAAATTTAATGTACAACCAAGACAGTCTATTTTATCCTGAAACTTGACAACTATTATCTGTTTTACAGCCTGTTAGTGAATCTTATCATATCCACTTTTTCAATTCTTTTCTTGTTTTTTTTAAGATTTATTTATTTATTTGGTACAGGGTCTTGCTACACAGCTTAGACTCATAGTGGCCCTCCTGTCCCAACCTCCCCAGCACTGAGATTACAGGTGTGCACCACCACCCCTGATTTTGGTGGCTGGCACAACATGGAGCTGACATGGTATGTGGTACCAGAGATGGAATCCAGGTTGTTGCCCTTTCCAGGCAAGGGCTTAGACCCCTGAGCTATTTCTTCAGACCCCTCAAAAGCTTCAATAACTCATATTTTTTCAGGATTCTGTGTAAACATAAATTCAAACCTTTATAGTAGAACACATCTTACATTTTAATCAGTTCAATGATTTGTGCTCTAAGCTGATTATTTCTTATACAACACATTGACCTGGGGATATTCATGTCTTAGGTGATATATTGACTAAAATAGTGTCCTCACATGATAGTATTTATGTATATTTAATTTATTTTGAGTTTTCAGATCTTTCTAGGGACTCTTTGAGAAGATTAGCTTATACCAAAACTCTAATACAGAAAGACTATTGCGACAATTATATACTGAATATGAAATTAAAACTAAACATGTAGGAAAAAACAATAATAAAATGAAAATTACCTTGATTTGTACAAACTATATACATGTGTTAAAATATCACACTGCACCCAATGAATAGATATAGTTATTATATATGTGTCAAACATTTTTTTAAGTGTAAAGAATACACCTGAAGTTTATCAGCAACAGTGGACAGATACTGAAGAATGACTCTGGCTTTGAAGACAAAACTTGTGTTTTAGAATCTTTCACATGTGTTATATCCTCAAAATACAACCAGTTGGCCTTTTGAGTCCAAGAATCTCAATAAATTCTTCTTTAACATGGCCATATATTTGGGTGGTGGGTTTTTTGCTGTTGTTGTTTCTTTTCTTTTCTCTCTCTTTCATTCTTTCTTTCTTGTGAAAGAATCTTGTTATATAGTTCAGACTGGCCTTGGATTCACTATGTAGCTTAAGCTGGACTTGAACTTGTGGTGGTCCACCTACCTTAGCCTCTGAGGGGCTGGGATTGCAGGCATGTACCACCATGCCCAGTGACGCAGTCATATTTTATAGTAATATACAGAAGTTTTGCTAACAGGAAGAAAGTAACAACATGTCCTTAATGCATTTTTCTGTGTTTGGCATGATAGAAGAACACCAAAAAAATGCTCATACTGCTGAATTTTGGAGTTGTGGAATTTAAAATACTGCCCAGAATATATCACAGTCTCAATATGGGAATCACAAAACCTTGGCTTATAGGCCCCAGTGATGAAGTTTTCATTGCTTTTCTAGCTTCCTTTTATTGTTAGATATGTCTAAATTTTATTATGAATTATAATATTCCAGTTATCTATTTCTATTGTTGCACAAAAATCACTTCAAAATTTAGTGGTTTAACCATTCATAGTCATGCATTTCTTAATAATGAGGATGGATTTTATAAATGTGTCATTGGAGGGGCCAGGGGGATAGCTCAGTGGAATAAGCACTTCCCTGCCAAGTGCAAGGGCCTGAGTTCAATCTCCGGTTCTGAAAAAAAAAAAAAAGTACCATTGGGTAATTCAACCATTATGCAAATATTGTAGGGTCCAGTGCATCTATACAAACTAAGATGCCTACAATATCACCAAGCAATATAATCCTATGGGTCACTGTCAACTATGAAGTCTGTTACTGATAAAAATACCATCAAGTGGGAAAGGACTATATATACTGTAACTCATGCTACTAGAGTCAGCAATTCAAACTGTGCTCTGCTGGACAGTTCTACAAGGCTCCTTCCTGCATCTGTGATCAGCTTCAGATCAGTTCTTCCAGTTGTGCACTCACACCTATCTGGAACCTTGATGGCATGACTGAGCTCACTGAACTCTAGGCCATGGGGTCTCAATCTCTAGAAGGATAGCCTAGCCCAGCAGTGGTGGACCTATGGCACATGTGCTGCAGCAGCTGCTTCTTATCATTGAAATCTCTAAAAGGTTTGCCATCACTGGCCTAGACTTATTTATATGGCAAAGATAAGGTCCCAACACTGCAAATGGGAATGCACAAGACCTCTAAAAGTCTAGGGTTGGAAACACACCATCACTTCTGCCACATTAGATTGACCAAAGCCTAGAATCAAGGATGAGGAGAATGGACTTCCTGAGTGAAAGGAATGATTGGGATGTAGGCAGGTCTAAGGAATTGCCAATATTTTTGCAACCTTCCACAACTAGCACAAAATTACATTATGTGAGAGTGCTGAGAATGATATTAAGAATACAAGAGACGATGTTCAAAATGCCAAAAGGACAATCAGTAGAACATGGAAACTAACCAATCACAATGGATGACAGTTGTAAACAATAGATATAGCCAAATTAATGGGCATCAAATGACCTAAAGGGGGCAATATTAAGGGTGGTATTTGGCTAGAATAGAATATTGAAATGTTAACCTTATGCATGAGGTGTCAAAGAGAAATATACACTCAAAGACATAGGAAAGTACTCTGTCATTTGTTGAAGCTTTGGCCCTTACTTCCAGCAAAGAACCTAAGTTCAATAGGAGTAGCTTCAAACCAAAGTATGTCAAAAGATCTGCCTTGTGCTTTTCCTCTGGAAGCCTGAATTTCAGCAATGTGTCTTCTTATTTCACTGTGTAGACAGGTCATATCCTTCATATTTGAGACAAAAGACCCAAAAGGAGTGATAACAAAACAAATGGTTTGTTCCCAAAGCTAAATCTGTCTATTCAGGTCTTTCAAGATCAGCACATAAGCACTTCTAGGGTTAGTCGCCAAATTAAAGGAACACAAAGAAGTATCTAAAAAAGAAAAAATGGGCAAGTTTTATTATGCCAGCTGCTTGTCTCTTTAATAAAGGGGAGAAAGCCTCTATTATAATGAAGGAAGCTGAAGCATATCTCACTTCTCTAGTTTTCTTTTCTTTCCCTTCTTTTTTTTTGGAGGTGAGCATGTGTTCTATCATTAAGTTTTAGTCTCCACCTTTCTCCAGTCTGCTAGAGAGAAAAGTCCAGAAGAGAAACCATCCTTGCATACCAAACATTCCAGCTCAACAAACTGATTCCATGCACTGGCATAGTGGCCAACAAATTGTCTTGAAATATGTATGTCTATCCCACTGCGTTTAGAGTAATGGCCACATATAGGTGAGGAACACAGAAAAGGCTAGAGGCTAATTTACATATTTGTTTTACAAAGTACTTTCATGCATTTTTATACATAACTTCTTTTAACACCATCTGCAACGTCTAGGAATCTCTGTGAATTTTATTTTCATCAAGTTTTGTATCAAGTGTTTCTATTTATTGAATTCATGATTATCAGTTAGGACTCTGTGGTTGCAGCAACAGAAACTAGCTGTAACTTAAAGGCTTTGCTAAAAACTCATTTGATAACATAAAACAAAAAGCAATGAAGTACTAGGACATACAGGATACAGTCAGTGAGAACTAATATTCTTTTCTCTCAGTGACCCTTGTGTCCTATGATGCAACAGTCATATTTCATGGTAGCAGTGTCTAGCTGTCCTAGTATGGTTGCTTGCCATATACCACACAGAGAAAAGGATAACTCATGATTAAGGACTCATTTGAAGGTAGGAGGGAATAACTTCTTATTTTCCAAAAGAATGGGAAAAGGTACTGAGCCATTGAATACATTCCACTGTGATATCGCAGCTATAGCATCATCAAAGTACAGAGTGAAGTGTGCAGGAAGGACAGGTGGCCTGGTACTACACTATGTAGAATAAGCTAATAAGCAACCGCAGAAAATATGTTCTCATGGAGCAAACTGTATGGATAACAGAAATGCAACAATTTTTTGGTAACACTATTGTCCTCCATATATATCCAGAACTTATTTTGAGCTGTATAGTAAGACACAAATGAACACGACACAAAAGCTTTTGCTTTCTTTTTAAATCATATAATCTCCAGAAACAAGAGGCATGGTTGGGGCTGGCGAGGTAGCTCAGTGGTCTAAAGCACCTGCTTAGGCAAGCTAAGGCAAAGTTCAGGGACTATGGTTCACTCCCCAGCACCACATACCATGCCAGCTCTGCCCCCCAGGGCTGGCAAAAGTAAAGCATGGCACACCACACAGGGCCACACTGAATCAAGGTTACAGGGGGGAGGATGGGTGAGAGGTGAGATAGGATTGTAGATGGGACATTTTATTGCAGTTTATGCAGGAAGGAATGGGCAAAGTAAATAAGCAGTATAAGCTTATGACTGGATAGTTTGGATATTTTTAGTGAACTCTGGGCTATTGTGGTCATCCTCAGGTGTTTTGTAGCTGGCCCTGTGATAATCAGGGCAGGAATTAGTGTCCCAGACTGTAGATGTCTGATAAAATGGCTCATGTGGGAATTATAAACTAGATTGCTTGGTTTGTACATCAAAGCCATGTTCACAGGTGAGTTTGCTATCTGTAAAAGTTAGTTATCTCTGAGAGGATTGGTTCCCAGGGTCCACAAGGTCCTAAATGACAGACCATCATGAATATAGAAATTAAGAAAATATGGTATATATAACTATAGTATATTCTTTGAGCAAAGAGCTATGATGATATAAAAGTGATATAAAGTATAAAATTAAGCCTATAGAACCCCATTCTAAGTTGCATTTTACTGACCATTCAATATGCTACAGGAGCAATCTGTTGAATATCTTTCTATTGTTTCCAATCCTCTTCCTTTCCTGTGCCTTCATTCCTTGTGCCCAATAAATGCTAGGGATTCTAAAACAGTTGCTATAATTATAGTACGTGAACCTGTTTTTAAACAATAAAATGGTATAGTCACTTGGTATTTCCATACATAACATATTTTATATTAAAAAAAACTCTTGGTTATACTAAAGATAAATGGATTGTATAATCTTCAAAGTTGATGTCATCATGTAATAAATTCTTAGTCACTGAAAATGTTTAGTGTACAAAAACTAGTGGTTTGTTCGTTTGGTTTGGTTTGTTTTAGGAATGGAACCAAGGCCTTACACATGATAGGCAAGCACTCTACCACTGAGCTATGTACTTGCTCCATTTTTTTTTTACTTTCATATTTTTCTGTCTTCACAGTTGTTTCAAGTCCTCTGCTATAATTTGATTCTTATTTGTTTTCTCTCTTGTGCATTCTTGGGATATTTCTGCCCAGGAGAGAAGCAGTATCAAGCTTTACTGTTTTATTAAATACATCAAACAGAAGATTCTCTGGATGGTGAGCCAAAAGTTCCTGAAGGGTATATTTCTTTTGTCTGCTGTGAATTATACTATGTTCAATGGAGTGATAAAGACTATTTTGCATTATTGGTTGAATATGTGAAAACTGGCCCATGCAAAGATCTGATTGTCTAGTAGCTTTGTACCACCATCAAGATAAACTTAAGCATTTTCTGTTTTCCCACAGATAAAGTTCATGTTTTCTTTGACTTTTTAAAAACTGAGTTTCAAATGAGGAAACTTGGACTTAATACTAACATGCCCAGCCCTATCTGTCATTTTAAGTGTGCACGCAAACTATGCTGATTTCTATTTAAACACCCATATTTCATTTGTGCTTCTCAATTTTCTAAATTTATGACAGCAGTTGAAAGTGAGTTAAAATGTTTCTTTTATAAATAATGATAATTCAATGTTCCCCCACAATTATTACCTTTAAAGTTATTTAGTTTTCATGTTAATACAAAAAAGAAAGTGCATTGAATTTCTACATTTCAAATGAATTCTTTGGTATCTTCACATAGCTTCAAGTCTTTGACTATATTTCAGACTTTTAAATCTGATTTTTATACTTATTGCATAGACCTACACAATTACTTTCTTGTTTTATTTTCATTTCTCCATATATTAAACAGTTATTAGGATAGCTATCTAAGAATACAATGTGAAATTCACTGAGAAATCACAGAGACAGGCTGCTTTGAAAGATAGTACAATCTTCATAAACAATATTTTGTACCAATTCTCCTCCAAACACTTTTTGACAAGCCTTTAATTCTGACACAAGTTTCTGCAGAGTTCTGGCTCTTTAACCATGTAACCACTCCCCCTGAAATTTAGTCATATCCTGCTCGTTTTCCCAGTATCTCTATTTCCTAAATAAAGACATGGAATGGTTACAATTTTTACATTATAGAAACCACAGTAAGCTGAGATATGTTTAAAGAAAATTTAATGAATCAGTATGCTATCCCACACCCATAGGACTGCAGAATGTTAGCTTTGAAGTATAGGGAACATCTAGTCTAGTTTTTGCATTTATGAAGGAGAAAATTTAGCTTTCTGGAGCTTGTGGAATTTTGAGGTTTGACCAAAGTGCCAAGATTCATAAGTGATATATATCTATATATCTATCTAGCAGTATTTTCTTCTAGTTTTTCTGTTTTTCTTAAAGTATCTTCAGATCAGTGTACATAGTTAAGCTTTTAAAATCTCAAAAGTCAACAGTGGGGCCTGTGAGATAGCTCAGCTGCCTAAGTCACCTGCTTACAAGGTTAGGCAAGCACAGGGACCTCAGTTTAATCTCCTGCACCACCTGCCATGCCAGCCGTACCCCAGGGTGGGCTGAGCGGGCCGCAGAATTCGGATGTAGTGGCACACACCTGCAATCCCAGCACTGGGGAGGCTGAAAGCAGGAGGATTACTATGAATCTGAGCTGCATAGTGAGACCCTGCAACAACAAAATACATTTTAAAAAAAAGTCAACAGAAATGATCTGGTATGTCTGATTTTTACAAAGGTATTACTGCTGAGGTGGGTGCCTTTAAGAATGCACTCCAGAGCTAGGTAAAAAAGCTCAATGGTAGAGAACATGCTTAGCATGTACTGTGCCCTGAGTTTAGTCCCCAATACACACCCAGCAGGATTTCTAAAAAATGATATATTTAGGAAGTATTTTAACATTTTTTCCAGTACTGAGGATTAAACCCAGCTCTTTTCACTGAGCTATACCCCTAGCCCTTATTTTAAAATTTTGAGATAGGATCTTGCTAAATTGTCCAGACTGGCTTCAAACTCAGAAGCTCTCTGCCTCAGTCTCCTGAACAGCTGGAATTACAGGCAAATGGCACTAAGTGCTTGGCATGGGTTTTGTTTTGCTTGTGCAGTTTTGTAAATTGTTGTTATTAATATTATTTTGCTTTTTGTTTTTTGTTTTTTTTTTTTTTTGCTGGATATCAAACCCAGGGTCTCATGCATCTGGTGCATACTAGTCAAGAACTCTACTGCTGAGCTACATCCTGGTAAAACAAGGACACAGAAGTTGTTTGCACAAGATGGAATGTCTTAGTTGGTTAGGCTCAGGATGACGGGGCAGCTCATTCCAGTAGGATTAAAGGGATTGACCAGGATGTACAAGAGCTGGACTTGCAGGACTGTAAAGAAGAACTGAGCTGCTTTCCTTTGTGCTCTCTCACAAGTATTTGTGCGGGTTCGTTTTCCCACCCATTCCTGAGCCCTGCTATCATTCCATCTTCTCTGTCTCTACTTATTTGTGTCCTTTTCCACAGCAGACGGGGCTTCTGATCATGGTGGAGCAGCCACCTCCTCAACTCCTCCACCCACACACATACATTCCTGTCCCTCTAGTCCTGACCTCAGCGGCAAAGCTGTTCCTCCCCAGGCTCCCAATCAGGAGGTCCCAAGGAAGAGCAGCTAGGGCAGGAAATATTAACCAAAGAACGGCGCTGGGAAATCTTGCTGGGCAGACAAATAACAATAGCTACTGTAGTCTATTACATAAACTGTAGTCTATATTAACTTGAGAAAAGGAAGTTTACAAAGATCAGTTGCCTTGACAAAATCATTCTTTAGTGTAAACTGAAACCAAAAGAATATTATTTAAATGTGAAAGAATTTAAGACTATGCGACTGTCACTCATTTAGTGAAGACCTTCCTAGAAAAGTTTAGTTTGTGCCTTAAGTCAACATATTTGTCCTGAACTTTCTCTCTCATGGAAAAAAAATAATTTCATAAAAATAGTTTCATTGGTTTGCAGTAAAACAACAGTGAAAGAAATGTAAGTTTTCCTGTTACAGACAGACAGTTGAGATTTTTTTACATTTATGTCATTCAAAAATGATTGTTATAAATTTCAAACTTGGCAGGAATGTACTCCCAGTAGAGGAAGGGGGAAAAAATCAAGCCAATCTAAAGTCATGCAGACTTAGATATGTATTTAAGAACAAGCACAAAACAGAACATTTTATGAGTTTTTAGAAGAACTTTGACTTAAGCCTTCCTGATTCAAAATTTTTCATGTAAAGATTCTACTTTATTTTTTAAGGTACCTTCTTCCTAAGCCCAGGAGGAAAATATATTAACGAACCATACAAGTTAGAAACATATGTGATCAAAGCATAAGAACTCTGAAGATTTTTAAAGTAATATTCACTTATTCTCTTCAGCCATAAACTAATCTTCCTATGCGCCCTTTGAACAATACCAAAATGCATTATGGGTTATATTTTTAAGGTGTAGTATAAACCATATTAAATGTGCTATATAGCTGAATCAACATAATGACATAACTCTGGAATTTCCTGATTCTTGAGTGTCTAAATTCATAACATTGCTGTGCTATACCATTTGGGTAAAGCTTCATTAAAATAGACACCATTTCCAGTTTGCTTTTTGTCTTTTCAACTTTTTTTTTTGGTGGAACTGGGGATTGAACTCAGGCCCTTGTGCTTGTCAGGGAAGCTCCTATTCCACTGAGCCATCTCCCAGACCCCTGTCTTTTCAACTTTACATTGCCTTTCACCAGTTGACCCATTGTGGCCTTTCAAAACAACCTGTGACTAGGGCATATGCCAGGTAAAAGCAGAGTTAAACTAATGTCAAGAAATCAAATTCTGAGATTGACATTCTTGCCAGTATTTGATGGAGATTCTACAAGAAGTAATCTCTTTTTTTAATTTTTAGAATCATTATTGCTTCTTCTCAAAATTTCTGTCAAACAATCAAGTAGAGCAGAAGCCTGTTACAAAAGCAAAGAAACATTAGTAGTTCTTTATGAAGGTCAAATTTGGGCAAAACATGAGCTTTCTATTTTTTTAATGACCTTTTGCAATGAATGTTAACTGAAACTATAGAGCAAAGGCATTATATTTGGTTACGCTCTACTTACAGTTCGTTCCATTTTAGTAGACAACTAGGAAAAACAATCAGAAAAGCCGCATTCTGTTCTCCATTTTGACACTAAATAAATCCACCTACCTTTTAGTCACAAGCAGGAATTTTGAAATGCTAAACTCTAAATCTTGATATGAATATCTCCAGAGCCATCTGTACCTACTCTCAACTGTCGCTTTTGTCTGGGACTCAAATCTGATACATCCTACAACCAGTTCTTTTTTTTTTTTTTTTTTTTTTTTTTTGAGACAATCAATCTGTGTAGCTCAGGCAAGATTTTAACTCACAATGTGCCTAAGCTGGCCTTGAATTGACAGCAATTGCCTAAGCTGGCCTTGAATTGACAGCAATCCTTCTCCCTCAGCCTCCTCAGGGCTGGGATGTATGACCACATCCAGTTAGAACCAGTTCTTATTTCAGCAGAATACACAAAACCTCCATCTGAGGTCTCAGAATTTTGCTTTAAGATGGATTTTCCTCATGATTCCTTGTTTGCTAGTTCTGTATGTTAACTTTAGTTTCTATTTACAATTCTTGAGCATAAAAGATTAACACAGATGATGGGAACTTTGATGATGAATATGATAATCAGGAGGGAGATAAGCACGCAACCATGTAAAGAGCACCTACTGTGAGCCATTTATTGTACCATATGGATTCTCTTCTACTCTAGCACCTATACCTGTAATACAAATTAGTTCAAATGCTGGAAAATAATCAAGATTGTATTGGTTGATATCTGATTTCCTGCCACCTTGTATGTTAGCATTTTGCAACTCAATACACATGCATTAATATTTTCCAGCTTGACATCCTCCAATAAGCTTTTTTTAAAGAGCAAAAATGATGTCATGGAGTTGTCCAAAACTGAACACAGCACTCATTCTTTGTACTGTCTTGCTCTTGGCTTTGTCTTGTATACCCTTGCTGGGAAGTTTTTCTGGATCTTGGTACATTGTGCCTTTCCTATATCCCTATAAGTTAGCAGCATCAATCCTTATTTATATTTTCTTCTGTTGAATAACCGTCATCTTTTCTTAAACTCAAGTCTGTGTTCGGAAGCTTACTGTGATAGAATTTTAGTATGGTGGGTGTTAATGTCGGTGTTTTGGTTCTAAAATTGCATGGATCATGTGACCTGTCTCAACCCTGTTTTGTCCATAAACCCTCTTAACATTTAGTGTGCAGTTTTGAAAAATAAGTGATTTGTTGTTGCTACCCACATTGCAGAAATGCCTGACATTTTTCAGATAGTTTTATTCAGTTCTTGCCCATTATTTATGCCATATGTATTTTTTTACATTAGCTGATGAGAGGATCAATGTGAAAACACAGGCTGTAAAGTTACAGTGAGGTTGGAGTGGTGGTCTGCCCTGACTTTGCCCAAGCCCAATAACACTTCCTTTTCATTTGTCACAGCGGTATTCCCAGTGCATTTCTTTACTATTCTGTAAAAATAAGTTAAATATGTGGATCAGACATAGCAAGCCATTGATGATGCCACATGAAGTAGTCTATGGAGTTCTGCAGGGAAAAGAAAGCCAAACTGTGCCTGCCCTGCCCTGGCTTTGTAGTAGAGTGTTACAACATGATGAAGAGTCAAATGAAAAAAAAAACCAATATATTTTCTACCACATTTAAAATGCTGATTTTTTTTTTAAAGACAAGATCTCACACTGTAATCCAGGCTAGCCTTGAACTCACTAGCTCAGGTTGGCCACAAACTCCTGCCAATCCTCCTGCCTTAGCCTTCCAAGTGCTGGGCTCACAGATGTGCATTTTTGAGCCATGCCAGGCTCAAAAATGGAATGCTTTGAGGGGAGCACTATTGTTGTCACAGATAAAAAGAGTGTACTTTTTAGAGAAATTGTCTTACACAGCATGATCCTATTTTTATTAAAAATAGAATGCACAAGAAATCTTTGGAGAGTAAACATAAAAAAATTCAGTGGTATTTGTTAACATCTGAATGGTAGCATTTATGGGTGGTCTTTTCCTTTGCTAAAAATTTATATTTCACAAAATATCTGAAGTGAACTAACAATTTTCTGAGAAGTTGTTTTGAAAACAAGTTCTACAAGAACTGTATGATTTTCTTTTCTGAAAACAATTGATTTTTTTTTTTTGGAAAAGCATTTATATATTTTTTTCAGTAACAGAGTTTGAACCTGAAGAGCACTAAACTGCATCCTCAGCCCTTTTTTCTATTGTTGTTTTGAGACAGGATCTTACTAAATTACCCAGGCTGGCCTCAAACTTATAATTCTCTTGCCTCAGCTTCCATTGTAGCTGGGTTATATCACTGCATCTGGCTTGTGTAGCCTTTTAAAGATTAATGTTACTCTGCCTTACTGACCTTCCCATAACATGTTAAACTCAGATTGAATATTTTTCTACCCTTTCACTTCAGCTTTTCTAGGACTCTGTTTTCCCCTCTCTCCCATGTTTTGTTTATTTTTGTTGTTGTCTTTGTCAAACTTGGAATCAAACCCAGGATCTCCTACATGCTAAGCAATCAATGCATCACTGTGCTATACCTGAAGTCCCTTTTATCCACATCACAGCTTTTGGCCATTTTGCACTGCCCCACGTTATATGGCTGTCTCTCCCTACTTCTCCTTCTCAGTTGTCACTACAACTATTTCCTGCCCAAAATTCAACAAAAAATCCCCATTGCTAAGGTTCTTTTTGTTGCTTTTCATCCATTTATTGCTTCATTACAACAGGAAGAGTCTTACCACTAGAAAAACCGGGAGACATCAAGTAACCACACAAAGGTTATGGTAAATTACCCAAAACCTTTGCCTTTTCTTTTCATTGTCTACTATGGGTCAGTTATAATAATATGAGGACCTGACCTCACAGCAGAATCATAACTTCTGTGGAGTATGGCTATGAGTCCTCAGAGATTGCCAGCAATTTTATCCACTTCTACCCATGAATTCTTATAGTGTTTATTCTCCTGCTACCTGACTCAAAATGAGACTGTTGTCATTAGTGCCATTAATAAGCATAATATTTAGCATCCATATAGGATCAAGGTGGTAAAAGTCCTGGGGCTATGTAGCAACAGAAATAAGGGTGCATATATAGCTCTGTTGTGAGACAGCAACTGTGCCCTGCTGCATTGTAAAAGGAGCCTGGAATTTTACTTTCTTTGATGATGGTGATTAGAAAGATTGCATTAGCCCTATATGTAGTTACACCTCAAGTGCTAGTGCTCTGTTCCAGTAAACATGCTACATCTGGTACAACAGCTGCCCCTGGGAAGCCCCACTCACCACTTGTCCTGATCCATTTGATTTTCACAAGGGCCATAGAGGTGGACTGAATGGGGATATGATGGAGGTCACTATCCTTCCATTTACTTTGCTTAGCATGAAAGCTCCTCTTGGGACAGAGCACTGCTAACTGTCTTGCCTACAGTGGGGCTATTTCAAGGACCTTTGCTTGGCCCTACCTTCCATAATAGCTCTTAGTCTGTAGATCAGATGTCTAATCCTGCCTGCTGTTATTATATGCATCCCAGTTATGCAACCATAGGTTTCGGTAATAAACATAGGATGGTGCTGTAGACTTACTGGAAAGGAGTCTATTTATGTCCTGGCTTATGTAAGATTACACTGTAATGGGGGATCATGGTAGTTCTTCAGATTTCTTACATCTAATAGCCATCAAAAGGCCTAGACAAGGGTCAGACAGATAGCTCAGTGGATTAAAGCACCTGCTTAGGAAGATGCAGTGGCCAGGGCTATGATCCCTGGCCTGTTGTGCCAATCCTGCCTCTGGGGCACACTGAGACTGTGAATGAGACTAAGTGTGGTGGTGCACGCCTGTAATCCCAGCACTTGGAAGGCTAAAAACAAGAGGGTCACTAAAAGTCTGATCTACATAGTGAGACCCTGTAGACCCTATACTAAATACATAAAAGAGGCCTAGAGATTCCTTTTTTTCCCCCTTCTTCTATGTCCTTTTTCTGGTAAATGACTATAGGTCCCTTAGGGAAAAAGTGGGAGAAATAACAGCTGTCATTTCCTGTGGCAGGACTGTGGCATCTTTTCTTTTTTTTTCTTTTTTTTTTTTTTAAGGTTGATCACTGTTTCTTTTTTTTTTTTTTTTTTTTTTTTTTTTTGGTTTATTGAAGTACAAATATCAATAAGACAGTTTTAAGATACCTTGACAAGGTGGATTTGGTAAATTAATACATTGCAAACTGTTTTCATAATGTTTTGGTATCATAGAAGGTGCATACATGATATACTTACAGACATTATTATACCATATGTCTCTTATCAATAAATTAAGAGAGTATAGCTGTTTGCATATCTTATTTTTTATACCTAAATTACATCTTTTCTGAAGGGGATCCAGCCTCTCCTTCAATTGATGATCTCTGGAAGAACTTGATAATACTTAGAAACTGAGTGAGGGTCATGATTTTCCACATCTGTTGTTGATGTAAGCTTTTTTGTGCTCACTAACTTCTCAAGTATTCCAGGTTATAGCTTCTTAGTTAACTGCCCATCTATTTTGTTCCCTCTTGTCACTGTGGTCTATTTATTAGCCACTACCACAAAACCTAGCAAGAGAAAACACCCTGGTTGAGTCCAGCCTGGCTCATTTATGTTGCCTCCACTTTGTCTTTGCCTCTTGAGTGTCAGTAGTTTGTCTTCAACAAACTCATGCAGGAGTTTAATTCCCATATTCATGTAAGTGAGTTAATCCAGCCCTGATGTTCAGAGGCTGGGACTTTGGGAAATGATTAGATTAACTCATTAGGGTGGAATCCCATGATTGAATCTCTATGGCTTTACGAGAAAGAGATCAGACTCAGAGATACAAACATGCTGATGCCACGAAGTGATGCAGACCTCATGAGAGCCTGTAACATACTGCTTAGCCCCTGTATCTATAGAACTGTGAGCCACAATGAAACCTCTTTGTAAAGTAACCTGCCTCAAGATTTTCATTTAAAGAAAATCCAGAGCCAGGTGTGGTAGCAAACATCTACAATCTCAGTACTTTGGAGACTGAGGTAGGAGTATCACTATTAACTCAAGGCCAGTCTTGGCTAAAAAGTGAGTTCAAGGCTAGCCTGAACTGATAGTAAAACTCTGTCTCAAAAGTTTAAAAAAAAGTCCATATGATATTCATATAGTACATCATTCTCATATCATTCAAGTGCCATTATTATGCTATAAAACAATCCTAAAAGCCAGATACAGTAAGGCAGTGCTGTAATCCTGGTACTTGGGAGGCTGAAATAGAATAATCACTGAGTTCAAGACCTGCCTGGACAACATAACAAAATTTTCTTTGAAGGGGAGGGAGAGTGTGGAGGAGGAGGAGAAGGAGAAAGATAGTGCTTCACCTATATCTCTCTCTTGTCCACCACTGGTGAAAATAGTAGGGATCAGGATGTTGCCATAAGCCATTGAGCCATTATCACCCACAAGGACTGGTGAAAAGTCAAAACTCCTCTCTGAAGACTTCCTTTTAGCATCACTTCTGGTACAACTGTCTTAGCATGAATTTCCTTAATAAGTAGAACATTGGTATTTCCAATGCAGGTAATTTATTTGTCTAGTAATTCAAATGAATGAGAATGGGAGACTACAAAGAACAAAATAAAAAAGGAGGGAAATCCACCCAAAGTGTGTTATTAGGTCAGTCATTATTATGGGCCACTAGGACTCCACCTGCCAGGAATTCTCTGATAGTCCATGCACATTGTGGACCTCTCACACTGGTCCAGGGTTGTCCCAGGAAGTGAACGTTTGGGTCAGAAGAGCTGGATGATTTCTACAGGTAGTACAAAGGGCAGAAGTGAGAGAGCTTGAGAGAGAGAACTGTGACATGGCAGAGGTAAGGTGCTGTTGGGCACTGTTTATACATTGTTGGAGAAAGATTTAGTGCCTAGGATCCAGCTGTAGGCAAACCTCAACTAACCCCAGCAACAGTACTCACACCAATGATCAGAATAAAAAGATAGGCCAGTAGGATGTAGGATGTGTACAAGATGTGTCTGATATGTCACCTCTCACAGAATGTTGCCTCGGGCTTTTCTCTCTGCTTAAATTTCTGTTGTATTTATCTATCTATCTGATTCTCTTCTGGGCACAATCTCAACAAGGGGTCTCTCTTCATCTGTAAAGACTGACACAATGACATTCTTATCTCATGTCTTTTATCCATGTAAATTCTTCTTCTCCTACCCCCCTACTGGGGATTAAAACCAGGGCCTTTGTACTGAGCTATATCCTCAACCCTTTAAAAAAATGAAATTATGTTACAATAATGGTGATGATGAGATAGGTTTCACTGGATTGCACAGATTGGGCTCAAATTTAGAATCCTCTTGCCTCAGCCCAGAGTACTAGAATTATAGGAAGGTACCTACATATTTGGCCTCATCCAGTTCCTTGTAGTCATCTTTGTGAATAAGTGGATAGCAGCTCACTTGTTTCTCATAGTTCTTAACTCTTCCCAGTCATGAATTATACATTGACCATAAAGGGTTTTTAAGCTTTTTTTTTTTTTTTTAGAACCTGAAGCACAGATTCTACAACACATGTTTTAAGTGCAGAAAGTTTATTAGGGACCGTCTTTGGGACCAATGCCCACAGTGGGAAAGGAAGGACAAAAGGCTGGAGAGAGGGAGGAGCTGAACTGGCACGGAGATGTTAAAAAAAAAAAAAAAGCCAGGCAGTTGCAAAAGAGGGTTGAGATAGCCTGTCTTGTCTCACCTTGACACAAAGGGGCTGGGTCTTTGTAGCACGCATCCATTAGTCATTGGTGGGGAACTGGCTGAGGAGGGTATAGCCTCGGGTGAGTGACTGAAAGCATTTCCAGGAGAATGACTCAGTCTTGAGCTCTCCAGGGCCAACACTCCCAACAGCTGGGGAAAGGGTGTCTCAGTTCTGGAGGGAAGATCTGGGCAGTACCTCTCAGTATTAACTGCAGTCCACCCTTTTCTGCTGCTTGGATTCTTTTCTTTGTAAATTAAGTTCTGCAAAAAGCCCCTTCAGGGTTCTGATTGGTTCTTTTTCTCTGGGAAACTTAACAGAAAGGTTGGCAAGAAAAAAACCGTAGCATCTGTCACTGCAGCAGTGGATCCTGAGGTCTCTATTGAGTCTTTCTCTCTTCTATACTCATTCTAGATTCCCTTCACCCCTGTCTACCATCTCTGCTGGACTCAGAGGTTTACCTGCTGGGGTGTTCTAGACCATCTCTTTGATGGATCTGAGACCCTAGCTGCCATATCCTTCCCAGAAAAAGAGACTACAAGGAGACTCCCATGGAAATGTCCTGGCTGCCATTATTTTTTCCCTTGGTGTCATTTTACATCAGTAATCCCATCTCCATCTAGTGATCCAAGTCTGTTGGGTCTCCAATATGATACATCCCCAGAATGATTGCTTCTTTTCTTCTCTTGTCTCTTTGAACAAGCAGCCTGAAACACTTGGGGAGAAACTCTAGCTTTGAAGTCTTGTGGGATGAGTATATGTTCTGTAGAGGGAGTGGTTTCCCTCTAGGATATGAGACCTCTGATCCCACAGAGCTCAGCATTGCAAGGACAGAGAGCTCAAGATCTTCCTAGTCACTGTTATGACAAGCACAGTTATCTCTACTTCTACCTTGTTTTCTAGATGTCCCCGAATATGCTTCCTACGGGGGACAAAGTACCACATAGTGATAGCTAACCTAGGCCACGTCCTGCGACAGGAAGGCTGACGTGCCTTCATCTCTTTATCATCTCCAAGTCTGAGCTGCAGCAGCGCCTTCAAAGGCCATTTCATCCTATTAGGAGCCTAGCAAAGCCTGGGAAGTGTAATATTTGATAGAATCAGTTCATCCCTTAGTCACGTATCCACTTTCATACTCTTTTGTTGTAAAGTAGAACCTTTGAACAGATACAGCATCCTGCAGGATTTGATACTTTGATTTGCAGATCAAACACTGTATCATTATTTAGAAGGTGGTGTTGGCTGACACGCTGCGGGCAAGAAAAGCAAAACCATATTCACATGTGTTGATTTTTATCAAGATTAATTGCTGCCCATTCCTGTGCAGGAAAGATTCAACTGACTAGCTTGCCACCAAATGGTTCTCCTTTGGTGGCAATTGTTCTCCTTTAAAAATGCCACCATATTGGGCACACTGCACTGGTGTGTTTTAGGACAAGTAAGGCATTAGGCTGTTGGAGTAGATATATCAGCCTTGCTCAGAGAGGGTCTATGCTGTTAAACCACATGTAACCTGTGTTTCCAGTCACCACAGCTACTCTGCTTATACATCCAATGTGCCAAAACCAGGGTGGCTCACATGGCTGGCTACTGGCTGCTAGCTACCAATCAAGCCGTTCTGTCTACTTGGTTCTGAAGTATTTCTTGTATGGCAGATGCTCTCTGACTAGCATTAGCAAAGAATTTAAAAATCTTCACACTCTGGGCCAAGTCTATAGGCCCATAAATATGCATCTTCTCCAAATGTCTTTGCTCCAAGTCCTCTAACCTTTCTGACCAGCCCATGAAACTAATCTGAAACAGTACTGGACTATGTCAACTGTCCTAAAATCTGCTGATTGGTAGGATTTCCTTTGCAACCTGTCTTTTAAGATCTCCCAGCCAGGCATGGTGGCGCATGCCTGTAATCCCAGCACTCGGGAGGCTGAGGCAGGAGGATTGTTGTGAGTTCGAGACCAGCCTGAGCTACAAAGGGAGCTTAAGGCCAGCCTGAACTGCATAGTGAGACCCTGTCTCAAAAAGACAAAAAAAAAAAAAAAAAAAAGATCTCCCATTGCAGGACACAAAGGAGCTACACTGATACTCCAGTCAGTTTTTTTCCTTGCAACCACACATATACTACAAATTTAACATGGCCTTTTTCTTCTTCTGTCAGTTAGTTAAAGGCATCCTCTATGGCCCACAAATATGAAGGGAAGAAAAGGAGCCCAAGCAATATAGGTGAGTAGTATTAATTCAGTTAATACTACTGGAGCTCTCACTCGCTCATAATTAATTCCTGGATTTCATCCTCAGAACTTTTTGTGTTCCAGTTATATTATCACAGTTTCTTGTTGGGAATGGTAATGCACTTCTATAATCCCTAAACTCTTGGAGGCAGAAACAAGAGACAAATTTAAATCAAATCTAGGCAAGTTAGTGATTTAAGGAGATCTTAGTTTCTTTTCTTGTCACTGAGATACAATATCAAGCCCCTGAAATTTAAGGGAAAAGAGGTTTATTTTGGCTCATGCTTCAGGCCATAGTGGGCTGGGCTCCAAGCCACAGTGGCATGTTAGAAGGGCATCATGGAGGAGACCTTCTCACGATAAGGCAGACAGAAAACAGAGTCAAAGGAGGCACCAGAAAGAAAGCTACAATGTCATTACTTTCCAAAGGTCCCACTTATAATTGCATAAGGCCTTAGGGGGACATGTAAAAACAAGTCATCACATTCCACACTGGCCCCCAAAGACTAATGAACACTTAGCTGTGAGCTCTTGTAAAACAAGCAAAAGAAAGTTAAGTATGCCAACATACAAGCACAGGTTAAATAGTCCCATTTCAAAAGTGAGGAGCAAGGGGATTGAAAGCAATGGGACTAAAGTAAGACAAACTCAGTAGGGCAAATGTTAAATCCTGACTAATACCTGGGCAAACAAGGATGAAATGTGAATGTCAAACGGCTCGGGTAGCGCTGCTCCCGTGGCATTGCCATTGGTTGCAGCACTTATGACCTTTATTTTGGTTTTGCTCACACCTTGTGGCTTTCACCATCCTCTTAGAATCTACAATGCACTTGTGGCTTCATTCCCCCAACTTCATGCATAGCCATGTTAAGGATACACTACCAGGATTCAAGCTTTCTTCTGAAATCTAGGTGGAAGCCTTCCTAACCACACAATTTTTGCCTTCTGCTTTCTTGGAAAATGAGCACCACGTGAATGATATCAAGGTAGACTACTGGCTCCATCAGTAGTCATGTCCTTTCACATCATGGCTACAGAGGTCTCGAAGTACCTTGATGGTTGTACACTGTGAACCAAATTCCAGGCTATCAATTCTTTAGGGGAGCATTGGCAAACCTATGGGGTGCATCAATTTTTTTTGTCATTTTTTTTTTTTTTTGGTGGAACCAGGGATTGAACTCAGGTCCTTGCGCTTGTCAGGGAAGCACTTATTCCACTGAGCCATCTCCTGGCCTCCATATGGGATGCATCTTGCAGCAAATAAATACAGCCTTCTCTGTTGGCATGCAAGCCAAGTCACTCCAGTGCAATGTGACAGATCAACACTCATACAACAGCAAAGATCACATTAATTGTGTAACAGCATACAACTTTTATCTTTCAGTAAAAATCCGTTTGTATTATTGAATGTTCTGTTTTGTTTTTCTTTTAAAACAAAAGATGAGCCGGGCATGGTGGCACATGCCTGTAATCCCAGCACTCGGGAGGCTGAGGCAGGAGGATTGTTGTGAGTTCGAGACCAGCCTGAGCTACAAAGTGAGCTCAAGGCCAGCCTGAACTGCATAGTGAGACCCTGTCTCAAAAAGACAAAAAAAAAAAAAAAAAAAGATGTTAATAGATGAGTTCTTTTTTTTTCCCTAAACAAAAACTCCAGTATTCAGATTTAATTGCACTGTTGGCACTTTGTGATAAATAAGTGAGTTTGGGATTGAAGACTAGGTATTCAGTCCCTAAAAGATTTACCATCACTACCTCAGGCTGGTTTTCTCCAGTGGAGTGCTCTAGGGCTGCCTTCTCAAAAAAAAAAAAAAAAAAAAAATCTGTTACTTTTATAATTTTGAACTTTGGAAGCATGGAACTTTGTTGATTCCTAATATGTACATAAGTCATTTTTCCTATTGTCCTGAACCAAAAGTATTTGGCTTCCTTTTAATATTAATATTTTCAGTAACCAAGCTCCCCTCTGTTCCAACTTTACAGGAACTACCTTTCTCATGAACCCCAAAACTTTTGAAATCACTCAGCTGTGCTGTTTGTTGTTGATTCTCAGTGTAGAGCTGGGGGAAAAAAGTATCCATGCCTAAACATTTGGGTGCCTCCACCAGATTAATTAGTCTATTGCCTTAATCTCCTACAAAGTCTCAGGACATAAACAAAATGCAGACCAATTTTCTGCTGCAGCATAACACATATGGTCTTGAGTCAAAGTGTCAATGTAATCCTTATTCCTTCTGAGTCGGGTCTTCACCATCTAGTCTACTAGAATTCTGGTTTTCTGAACTCCAACCAGAGTCTTCCATCAAGTTGGGTTTACAGGCTTCCAAACTACTCCTTCAAACCAGTTCCAAAGACTTCTGAACCACATGATCTGGTAACATCAGAGTAATAACTCCAACTTCTCTAGTGCTAACATCTTAGTCTCTTTTCTCATTGCCAAGACACACTAGCCAGTACCCATGAGTTAAAGGAGAAAAGCTTTATTTTAGCTCACAGTCAGTTCCAGGGCAGGACAGCATGGCAGAAGAGCATGGTGATGAGAGCCTCTCATAGTGTGGTACTCGAAAGCAGAGAGGACCAAAGAAGGAGCTGGGAAGAGAGATATGACCATTCAGTTCACTTGGCCTTTTCCAACTAATCCCTACTTTGTAGCAGCGGATGTCCTTATAATCCAATCACCTTCTGAAGGTCCCCCCTATGATCTCACTTGAGGCTTTAAGGGGACATCTAGATCCAAACCAGAACATCCAGACCCTATATTAAAATAAGAAATAAAAATAAATCAAAGGTTCTGGAAACACTGTAAACTGTATCTTTACCTCCACAGTAAAGAAGCGAATTAAGAGACCAAACAAATAAAAAATTGACCTTTATCTTTAAAAACAATAAAATAAAATAAATGAAAGGTATGGTATGGAGCTTAGTATAAAGGCTCTGGGTCTGAGAGTGTGCTGGTTGATACATTGTGTCAATCTGAGAAGTTTAGAAGTTTAATTAGGTGACTCAGCAGAGAGCCAGGATTCTTGGTTTGTAAACACCCTCACCCTGTGCAAGAGGAGGGCATGGACACTGTGTGTTTCTACATGCCCAGCACCAGGGTAGTTGGTTTATAATAGAAGGCGGGGAGAGAGGCTGGCTGGAAGCTGCAGCTGCTGCCCTTCCCTTTGCTTCTCGCTGTATTCTGCTGCCATGAACTGCTGCTCTCTGCCATGTGCCCCTCTGCCTGGGAGCAACATGGAAACCTCCACAAAATGTGAGCTAAACTTCCCTTCTTTAATTTTGGCTGCCGGGTATTTTGTCCCAACAATGAGTAAAAAGTAAGTGAGACACCTAGCACTATTAAAACTTTTTTCTTTATATGATATCAAGTTCCAAATTTCTGATCACTGATTAATCACCCTCAGCTGTTCATTGTCTCGCATCAAATGTTTGTAGCAATAGACATTTATTTCCATAGTCCTTATAATTACCATTTCCCTTGAACTTAACAAATTCCCCTTTACTATTGCTTTCCACAAGAACCCACCTCAGTTAACAACTAGTGAAAGCTTGAACAATCACATGGCTACAATGTGCTGAGTACTGTCCACGCCTATCACCAGTGAGTGTGTCTTCATTACTGGTGACCTGTGGGTAATCCTGACTCGAAACCCACTTTAGAGTTAAGGCCTTCAGCTACTCCCCAACTACCTTAGATTAGTGTCTCCTGAAAGCGGCCTCAGAGGTGAAGACTGCACACAGTGAGTATCTGATAAGGGGTGAGAGGTCATCAGAGCAATATCAATAGTAGATGACAGAAGGAGAACTGAACAAAGGGAGGAGACGAACTGCACTGAAATCATAGCAAGGGCCTTAGTTGATCCCACAGAGTTCTGGGGAGAAGATGTGGCCACTTCAGGGAGCCAGTGTGATGTGGGCAAAGTGGTTCTTTTTCTTAATGGAAAGTCAGAAAAAAATAATTCAAAAGAGAGCAGCAGTCACCACCACTCCCAGTGGATTAAATCAGTGTCTTGGGCTTGAAAGGGCCTATGGGCACCAGGCTGTACCATCCATGACATAAGGCAGATTCTTCTTCTCAGATAAAAAGAACTAATAAGCATAACAGTTTCTCCATTATAAGGATAATTTCCAGATTAATTAGGCCTTAAAATATCAGGAGTATTAATAACATGACAATTGTGAATGACCTCATAAAATCTTGTGGTTGAAAAGGAGAAAATATGTTTTCCTTCACCCCAAGGACGTTCTTTTTCTATTTTGCATATCCTTTCCTGTAATAGCGGCATAATGGAGAAACAAACATCCTATCTTTTAAACTTCCTATGAACTTTTAATACCACCCATCTATAAAAACAAGACTAAAAATCTGTCCAACTTTTGACTTGGGCCCCTTTCAAATGTATTCTCCAGCGAAGTAATTCTGGCAGACTAGAGGACAGGCTTGCCATTCCACATAACTCTTCCAAATGAGTGATACCGCTTTTGTACCTGCATGCTTTCGCAGTTCAGCCTTTCTTCCAAAGGTCCTTTCTCACCCCATTTTATTTCTGCAGAATTCTATTCATTCTTCAAGGTTCTCAACCAGTAATTTATTCATTCATATGAGTTCCAGATTTAGTAAATAAAAATAAGGATACCCAGTTAACTTTGAATTTCAAATAAACAATGAATAAATGTTTAGTATAAGTATGTCTGAATATTCCATGGGAATATTTACTCCTATGTATTTTATTTAGCAACATTATTCATTCTTCAAATATTTGTTGCACATCTAACACATGCCAGAAACTACTGAGTATTGGGAACTGTAGCAGTCGATGAAATAACTCCAAATTCCTGCTCTTGTTGAGTTTACATTCTAGTGGATTGAGTTAGACCATAAATAAGTGGCCAAATAAATACTCAATAATATTGTTAAAGCTTAAATAAATGCCATGAGGAAGAATAAAACAAAGACAGGAACATGGCAAATATTAAGGCATAAAATAGGTAATGCTGTGTTATAAAAAGCTCCCTGATAATGTGAATTTTGAGGAAAGACCTGGAAGAAACAAGCCTAGGAAGATTTGGGGGAGTACATGTTCCAGACAGAGTGAATTCCAAGAGCAAAGTCTCTAAGGTGGGGACATATTTCACATACTTGGGGGATAGCAAGGAGGCCAGTGTGGCTGGAGAACAGTAACCAAGAGGGATTAGCTAGGAAATGAGGTCAACGAAGTGGCCAATATGAGGGCTTCAACATTCACTCTGCAAAGAGAGTGCTGACACATGACCAGATTTCACAATTCAGACAGAGCACATATACACTTAGTAAGTATTTGTTTATTTTTTTTTTTTATTTTTTTTTTTTTTTTGTCTTTTTGAGACAGGGTCTCACTATGCAGTTCAGGCTGGCCTTAAGCTCACTTTGTAGCTCAGGCTGGTCTCGAACTCACAACAATCCTCCTGCCTCAGCCTCCCGAGTGCTGGGATTACAGGCATGCGCCACCACGCCCGGCTAGTAAGTATTTGTTTAAAAAATGACTTCTGTGTTGAAAATTGACTCTTCTTATGAGGACAGGGAACCAGGGGACAAGGAGACCATCATTGGGACAATATAGTAGTAACCCAAGAAAAAGGTGACAGGACTACGGTTGTAGTGGTAGAGATGATGGGGGATTGGCCTTGAGCCTATGGTGAAGATACGGCTGATAGGACTTGCCAATACACTCCACATGGAGCGCGCTGGAGTTTTAGATATGGACTGCTCTCCTCAGAGACCACGTATTAATCCCGAGTTTAGTACTATCAAATGTGGTGGAAAGGTTAAGAAATGGGGCGTAGTGGAAGGCCTTTAGGTGACTCGGGTTCTGCCTGTAAAAGTGATTGCAGGATTCTAGCCCCTTCCCTCCCCATTTCTTTCTAGTCATGAAGTGAATGGGCTTCTTCTGCCACTTGTCTTTTTTTTTTTTTTTTTTTTTTTTTTTTTTTAGTATTGGGCATCTAATTCAGGATCTTGTGCTTGCCAGGCAGGCACTGTCCTCAACCGTCCTCTGCCACTCACTGTTGCCTCAAGCCCCCGAACAACAGAGCCAACAGATAATTTACTGAAACCTCCCAGACTGTGAGTTAACATAAATCTTTCCTTCATTTAAGTTCATTATCTCAAGTGTTTTGCTACTGTGACAGAAATCTGAATAACAAAGTCTAAGCAAAAGAGTCAAGATACAGTCTTGAGCCTCTGAGGCATGGAGTTGCCATTTGCTGAGTCTGAGAGCCCTTCAGGAAAGTGAGTTGGATGGTATACAGGAAGGGCAGAGGTCAAAATTAGGAGCTCAGATTCACAACTGCGCATGCTGATCCGCCTGCCAGAAGTGTGAGTACGAATGTTGAGATAGCAACTAGATGTTAAAGTCTGGAGTTTAAGACAGAGATGTGGACTGTCTGGAGATATAAATTTGGGAGCCACCGGCATGTGGACATAATTAGCATACTAAAGTCGTGGGTCTGGATGTCATCCACAGGGAGTGGGTGTAGATAAAGAAGAGAGAGGCCCAAGAATGACCGCTGGGGTCTCTAAGTGTTTAGAGGTTTGGCAAGATAAGTGGAAGCAGAATGAATCATGCCATGGGTAGGAGGAAAACTAAGAAAGAACGTCCCAGATGCCAAAGTGAATAAAAAATGTTTCAAAAAAGAAGGTGTGGACATGCACATCAAAAAAATTTTTTTCTTGCTGGGCGTGTTGGCGCAGGCCTGTAATCCCAGCACTAGGGAGGCTGAGGCAGGAGGAGGATTGTTGTGAGTTCCAGACCAGCCTGAGCTGCAAAGTGAGCTTAAGGCCAGCCTGAACTGCATAGTGAGACCCTGTCTCAAAAAGACAAAAAAAAAAAAAAAAAAAAAAAAAAAAAAATATATATATATACATATATATATATATATATATATATATAAATGTATTTAATACAGGGTCTCACTCCACAGATTGGATCCTGGTTTTCAGCCTCCCAAATGCTGGGATTACAGGAGCGCGCCACTACACCCCGTCTCAATTGTCATCTGGGGTGGGGGCAGCAGGGAAGGCCAGGGACATATCAAATGTTTCTGACAGGCACAATTAGACAGAACCCAGACACTGAGTTTATCACCTGGAATTATTGATACTACCTTTCACTGTCCCTCTCCATCCGAGGCAAAGGTATAAAAGAAGAGGTGGAGTGAGTTCTATAGAGAATGGGTCAAATCAGGTTTTGGGGAGGAGTATGCCTCAGGAGGCTGAGGCAAGAGGATTACTTAAAGTCATGAGATCAAATCTAGCCTGGGCAGTGCAGTGAAAGTGAGACTCTATTTCAGAAACAGAGACAGAGAGAATAAACACAGATAGCACTTTCAAGGACTATAACAGAAATGATACTATAAGATGAAGGGGAAAATAATTACTTTAGAGATAAGGGGGAAAATATCAGGTACAAAATCCTTGAGCAGTGGACAGAAAAGAAAAATTCATATAGAAGTGGAAACACTAGCCTGAAAGAGGAATACAGAAAGAGCCACCCCCAGGGCCACAGGAGAAAAATAAAATACTGCATTTGGGTAGAAATGCTTGAAGGTGGATAGAGACAGTGATGTGGGAGGCCTTGTGATCAATCCCATTTCCTTAGGACGACAGAAACAAGATAGGCATGAAGAGCAGGGAGGATGTTTTGATAATTTGGAGAGAGATCAAGGTGTGAACTGGTCCAGAGGAGAGTGGAGGAATGCACTGTGGAAGAAGAGAAGGACAGCTAACCAGCCCTTAGGCTCCTTAGGACCACTGGTTGTGAATTTAAATGGGAATCAAAAGCATGATTGTGTGTTTTTCTTCAGTCACATTCAGCGTCCAAGTGCAGGCAAGGAGTAGGCCAAAACTTGGAGAGAAGGAGTGGAATTTTGGTAAGCAAACATTTCAAAGTGAGAGAGAAGCCAGAGAGTCTAGTGCGTGGGCAAGGAGATGTTTACAATGACTGCCCAAGAAATCTAAATCGGGCTCAGAGGGAAATGAGGACATTAGGGGTGAGGGGCAGTGAACAGGTGGTGGGATCAGTGGGCTGGAGAATCCAGAGAGACGGCTGCTTAACTGGAATTGGGATATGAGAGGGAAGAAGGGAAAGGGAGGAGGAGGAGGGAGGGAGGGAGAGAGAGAGAGAGAGAGAGAGAGAGAGAGAGAGAGAGAGAGAGAGAGAGAGAGACGCAGAATGGGACTCAGGAGTAAGTTTATGGAGGGTTTGCACTATTGGTCATATTAACTCTAGGCTTTGACTGAGGGAGTGAGTGACTGACTGATGGGTCACGATCCATGAAAGGAAATGGGAGGCTCAGAATCGGATGGTCTTCTACTAAAACATAGAAATCTCCAAGAATTACAGGTTGCCGAGAATGACAGTGAACCAATGTATGTTTCCTATTATTAGCTCTACAAATTGCCACACACCCAATAGTTTAACACAAAGCAAGTATATTCTTTTATAGTTATAGAGGTCAGAAATCTAAAATCAGTCTCACATGTGTGTAGTCAGGGGATTAGCAGACTGATTCCCGCAGGACACTCCGGGCAGAATCTGGTCTGTCTTTGTGCAGCCTCCAGAGGTGTGCGTGCTCTCCTGTTGTGGGACATTCCTCACAATAGCATCATGACAATTTTTGCTTCTCTCTCACATCTCCTTCTGACTTTGACCCTCCTACCTCCTCTCAAAAAGACACTGGACCTGCCCAGATAATCCTTCGTCAACACCATTAACTTAATCACACCCAAAAGGTCTTTTTTGCTACCAACATATTTACAGTGTCTGGGCGTTAGGACATAAACACCTTGGGTTAGGGGCATCATTCTTCAGCCTACCACAGCATCAATATATTTCTTCTTCTGGAGATTTTCTTTATTCTCATGTCCCACACCACCACAGGCAGAGTCGAACAGAACATCCCAGTATGAGAAGCTAAGCCTCCTGTATTTGAGCATTTACTGTGTTACTTTCTTGGCTAATTACTATTAATACAAGTGGATATCAATGTCTTAAAAGTTCTCACCCTAATTGAAAATATTTATCTGTATGTGTGTTTTTCTTTCGAGGTAGACTGCAGATTTTGCTTGGAGAGGACCCACTTACTTGAATCTCCATGCCCAAAGTGCTATCTATCATGGCATCTGACATGTAATATGCACTCAGTGGTAATTAAAATCTGGTTGCATTTAGTAGCACTATATGTGATTTCATACACACAAGGAACTATTTTCATAAGCCTAATCCTTCAGTTTCTGGAAAGCACTTTATTAGTATACTTCAATGCACACATGTATCATTTCACTAACCTGCATGCCCTACCCTCAGATGTCTGGAACCAATGGCTAGGTTTCTGCATATTAATCATTCTAAAATATCCACTAACTAACATACTAATTTGGGAGCACTGAGGCATCAAGTAGTATTTCTAACAAGCCTAAATTTAGGGAATTTAGATTGGGTCAGCTCTTCAGGGAATTTGCCTGAATTACAAAGAAAGTATCACTCATTTCTTATTAAATCAAAAATGAGAGAATGATAAAAAAAAAGATGCATATCCAAGAAAAACAAAAAATTCAACCCTCAAAAGCAATATGGCAAAGTAATAACACCACATACAAAAATTAAGTGCAGATACTTAGAGACTTCGTAGCCTTTTATAATTATGACCTCAAAGAAGCAGATGATAACAGATTCCAATGGAGATTTTGATACCTACTATTGTAAATTGTGATGAAATTAGATTCTGGAACACTGAGTCCATAATGAATCTTTTTAAGGTTAAATTATCAAAGCGTAAATCATTTTCTGACCAGAGGAGTGGCTTCTTTCAGCTTAGATTGCTCTTTGTAAATTACAGATAAGACTCCATTGTAAGAGCTGACCAGCTACCCAACTGGAAATCGTTTAGAATACGAGAACTCCAGCAACTTGCCAAATTAAGATACATAATTAATACGAGGGACCTATTCCCATAGGATACAGACAAATATTTATCCACTTCCATTTTAAGGAACTGCTTCTCAAGTTTTAAACTAGTATACTTGGAGAGTCCTTTGAAGCTCCAGGCCTAGTACTTCTCAAAAATTATAGGGCCTTGTTTTCAAAATTTAGAATTTATAAAAGGAACAAACACATTTCATCCATCAGAGGAACACCAATTACAGGTATTTTGTTTCAGTCTTCAAGCAATTTCAGGCTATTGGAAGCATTTATCAATCATTCAACAGTCTTTGATTCCAAAGACAAAAGCCATCCGAAAGTCATACTGTCCTAATACAGGCTCAAGGCACTGATGCTTCTGTGGAGTACCACCCTGTTATTAAAATCAGAACAAGTGGAGGCATCTACTCGTGAAATGCATGCCCATGTGAATGAAGGGACATTTGCAAATGTGTTCCTCAGAGCATTGGTAACAGCAAAAGTGAATGAGGTCAGATCCTGTTTACCTTTGAGAAAAAGTAGAGACTGGGTGGGTCACAAGAGGGACTCCTGAGGTACTGGCAGTGTTCTAGCTTTTTATTTTGGGGCTGGTTATATCCACATATGTTGATTTTTGGAAAAACACTGATATTTGGCAATTCCTGCATATTTCTGTTTATGCGTTATACTTTCATAGTAAGTTTAGGAAAAAGTAAAAGTCCAAGAGATTTTTTTGTTTGGCTCTCGAGGAGTTGAATTGCCAGTCAGTCAAGTGCAGCCTATTGGCCTTGTAGCACTGACTTCTAGCTCAGTGACTCTAGGAGGATTTAATTGCAAGAAATATTGAAAATTGTAGAAAATCTCAGGATTGTTACCTCCCTTCTTTATGGATTAATATTTTAGCCAAGAACAGTAATTGGTTAGATAAATGCAAAAGAAATTTTAAAAATATATTTTAAAAAAGGCAAAAGAAGTTTGAATTTCAGGCCAGTAGGTACTGGTGTGATTCTGCAGTTGTTAAAAAGATAAATGGTCTCCACAGCTAGGGACAAAGAAAACTAGGACAAGAACGAGGAGAACCTGATAGAGGAGTGCTTTGCAAATAATTAGTGGCTAATTTTAGCCCATCAGCTTACCTATTTTTTCATTATTCAATAAAACTGAGTTCTGAAGTTGTATGTATGAATAACCCTCAAATAATATTTAAGAGCCAGTTATGCTACTTTATGTAACAAACTCTGAAAGCAGGGTGGTATCCTAAGTGTGAAGTTATTATTTTCCTTTTTCTTCTATTTATAAATCTTATCATCACTATTTTTGTGACTGCAGAATATTCGCTCTTTTGAAAGTTAGGATCCTAAGGAATTAACTCCAAACGTTAATGATTCAGAACATAATGGGCTCACGATATCTTGTCTTTGAATGCCACATTCTTTTTAATAAAACCTTGACCACAATAAATTGTTTCCATTTTAATGCTACATTACTAAATCATTTGGCCAGTGGTTCACTCTGACATGGGTGTACTTTCTCCCACATTTATTACTTTTCACTTTAATACCACCTAGAGTCTGTATTTCTGATTCCTAAAGCTTTTAATGTGTATTGGTCTCTGCCTAGTTTGAAAGAAAATTCATTATTAATGGACACATCTCCTGATACTAAAAGTCATGTTGCATTTCATTGCTAACATTTAAATTGATTGCATTCTCTGACTGCAGATGGGTGCTTTTTCCAAAGGCACTAAAATGAGCATTTTCAGTATCTTCAACTAAGTTACTGATAAAGAATAATCCTTCAGGACATACTTGGGTTGATAGGAGCCACTGATAATCACTCTTAAGGAATTTCCAACCGACCAGTTATTACCAGGGTCTCAGCATCTGGCTTTTAATATCATGAGACATAAATCAAGGGCCTCACATTCACATTGGCTACTTCCCTCCACCCTCCACTGCCTACCACAAATATCCTGCCTCTTTAGCACAAAAGGAAATAACATTGGTCTGGCATAATCCTCTTTTACCAGGCCATGCCTTGGCATTACAAATGTAAGAAATAAAACCATTTTCTTTGTGTGCTCGCCAAGGCACTCTGCAGCAAACCCAGTGTGGTTTCTGAGCAGCATTCAGTAAGTGGAACAGAGAACAGGCTGGGTCACCCGATGCCCGGAAACACGCACAGGGTAAGATATTTTTTAGTAAAAGTGGCAAAAATGATTCAAGATCTGAGGTCACTGGAGGCTGAAAACAGCAGATCAGAGGGACAGGCAGCCACACTGCATAAAATCTGACCTTTTTCCACAACCCTACTCAGCAGTTTGCAGCTCACAATGAACTACAGCAGCCTCTGAGGGAAGCGCCCTTCTTTCTTTTTTTTTTTTTTTTTAAATCTAAAAGAGAAATGTAGATAATCATCAAGAAAAGACAACTACATGTTCTGTAACAAGAAAACATATATTTCTCTGTGTTAAATTATACCTTCACCATGCTCAGGCAAGCTCCATAGACACTTGATAATTTTTCTACCCTGCTTTAACTCGTCCTGATAATTTACTTCTTGGATGAAATCCCTGCCATTTTCATGGAGCTCCCTGCAGAACTATTTTCGCTCTCCTGAAACATGTCCTATTTGAGAAATGAGCCTTATGTTTCCTTCTCTAGTTTTTATTTGACTATAACATATGCAGTGTTTATTCAGGGTCTGATACTTATTGTTTGTGTGTTGGGTTCTTATTCAATGTCAGAATCATTGTTTCCATTGTAAACAACTAGAGATGGAGGTGTGTGTGTGTGTGTGTGTGTGTGTGTGTGTGTGTGTGTGTATGTGGTAAATTCACTTAAGTATTCCTCATCCTACAGCAAAAGAAACATTTATGCCAAATTTCAGCAATAGAAATTAGAGATGAGAATTAACTGTTGCCTGAAGATTCTCAATTTCAGGATTTAGAATTCCTTTTTCATTAAAATCAGTGGATTAAAGCGCCTGCTTAAGCAGACGCAGGGGCAGGGGTTCAGCCCCCACCGTGCAGTGCTGGCCCCGCCCCCAGGACACACTGAGACAGCGACTGAGACCGAGCATGGTGGCGTGGCTCCCATAATCCCAGTGCTTGGGAGGCTGAAAACAGGAGGATCGGTATGAGTCTCATTTGTTTAGACCCTGTGCTAAACAGATTTTTAAAAAATTGAAAATTTTCAATTGGATTGAAAATTGCTGTGTTAAATGTGGCAGGTGACAGAAAGTACCAAAGCTCCTTCTGGTTGCGATCTGGAGAAGGTCAGGGTTCCCACACGCTGGTCACAATTGTAGCAGTCGGGCTTCCGGCTTCAGCCAGTCACCACTGCACCAGCAGAAATGCTTATGGACGAGCTCCAGAGGTGCCAAGAGGTTCCTTGTTCCCTCATTCTGTTTCAGTGGCCTGACAAATACTAGAAAACAAATGTCCCTAATCCAGAAAGACCCTCCAAACCAGACTCTTCACTCCCTCCTGCCTTTTTGGTTCAGGGAATCAAACTCAGAACTTTGCACTTGCCAGGCAGGTGTACTGCTGAGCTGTATCCCCAGCCCCTGCCCCTCTTTCTTATGTCCTATTATGGCTTCTCCAGGCCTTGACCCCACTGGCTGAAATATTCACCCTGCTCACATTGACTCCCCCCTGTTTAGCCCTAAGGCCTGACCTAGCCTCTGTTGACTTTCTTTTTGTCTCCTCCAAACAGAAGTCACAAGATGGAATCTCACTTTACATCCAACCTGTTTTTCACAACAAGCCCCAGGTGCAGTATGGGATCTAAATCAGTTCAGACACCTACAGCAGATAAATGTTTGTCCTGGTGGAGGGAAATTTTCTGCACCACCCAAAAAATCGCCAATGAACTCCATCCAGTATGTCTGATGATTTTTTTATCCATGCAGGAATATACTCATTCACATTCGATTGTATCTATCTGTCTGTCTGTCTGTCTGTCTGTCTGTCTGTCTGTCTGTCTGTCTGTCTGTCTGTCTGTCTATCTATCTATCTATCTATCTATCTATCTATCTATCTATACCTGTGTATCTCAATGTATTGGGTGACTTATTTAAGAAGCATTGTTAAATGTTGAATTTGCTGAAACACATCTACCATATGCCAAACAAGTAAGATAGAAAATACTATTGCTGTCCTGAGAAGCTTACAACCTGGTACTATAGTAGAATCAGAGAAAAGTAATTATACTTGGAAAACAGTGAGAAAAAAAATAGCACATACAAAAGGTATTTTGGGAACTCTGAAAAGAAGCATCTTATGCAGTTTGGAGGGGTTAGAAAAGACTTTTGAATGGGCTTATTACTCAGGAGCATGTAAATCAATAATTAAGATACTAAGAGAAACTCATAAAGGTTCACCCAACTTATGGAAAAGATTTATATCATGTCCTTGGCCAAATATATCTGATCTTCAGTAGGCAGCTTCTTGCTGTGAGTACAATTAAATGGTATAAAAATGTTGGTTTGTGGTAGTGGCTGTGTCCTTGGGAGATGTTTTGAGGATTCCAGGTCTACTTTCTTTGCCCTGACTCACTAGCTATTTTCATAACAGATCTTCAGAGGAACCAATATGCCAGAGGCTCAGCTGTTGCTAAGAGATGACCTCCAAAGTCAGAAAGGTTGAACACAAACTAAGGGAAGGTTTGCATTTGATTCTGCTGCTGAATTGCATTCAGAATATTTTATATTTAAATAACCCTTACAAGGAAACATCAGCTATCCATACCTCTGTGTACATAAACCACAGTCCTGGTCTATGTGGGTGGGTCTTCTGCTTCTTACAAATACAAAGAAAAGGAAAACACAATTTCCAGTGAAAGTTAGATCAACTCTGATGTCCCCCTAAAAAAAAATCCAATTAACACTGGCATGGTGGTGCATGCCTGTAATCCCAGGCTGAGGCAGGAGGATCACTGCAGATTCAAGACCAGCCTGCACTATAAAGTGAGCTCAAGACCAGCCTAAAGTGCATAGTGAGACCCTGTCTCAAAAGAAAAAAACCCAATTAATTTACAATGGCTCCTCATCCCTTGGTTCCCCTTTGCCACTAAGGGAATTCTTATGCAATAAGCTAGCTCTGGCTTTTAACTAATCGTGGGTAACACTTGGAACAGGTTTAACTTTAGATTTCAATGTAAGTATTTATATGCTTGTTTGGATTTGAGTTTCTTACTTTTATCAGTAGGATTTTTGTAAAAAATGCTTCTACTTTCTTAATTTTTACAATGGTCAAGCACTCAAAACGCAGGAAGGTATCTTATTACTTGTATCCTCCATGTTTAACTCCTACAAAATAGAATAATTGAATACGTTTAATGAATGAATTTTCCATTTCTAAATTTGGACACAAGTGGATAGGGCAGAAATAATCCCATCTTTTTGCTCAAGATAGTGAATCATGTATCCGTGGCCTGGTTCCAACCATCTTAACCCAGAACATAAGAACAAGTACTAATCCCTGTTCAGAATGTCAATATTTAAAATTGTGTTTATTTTCTGGGTAAGGTCTTTGTTTGTTTATGTTTCTTCCAATGCTGTGTAGCTGTTTGTCTTCCCTTCGATTTGTTTGTCTACCCCGATGGAAAGCGTAGACGAAGCGGACATGATGCCTATTTTAATGGCTTCATGGCCCTCAAGTGGGTACTTAAAGGCACTGTTTTGACTGGAGCCTTTGGGAGAACCTAATGAGTGACACTATTCTAAATGAACTGAAATACCAAAAGAAAGCCTCTCTCTTTGGAAAAAGAATACTGAATGACATCAGTGTTTTTTCCAAAGCACAGCACCATCATTTAGAAAACATTCCTCATTACTTTGGAAGTCTCTCCCTCCATACCGCAGGGCTCATTTCCTCTAAGGGGGCTGTCTGGGGTTAAGCAGAGGAAGGAAGGCAGAAATGGAGGACCAAAATACTGTATTGTTGCTTTTCCTGGAGCCATGACATTGCCAGCATAAAAATGGCCATCTTTATACATGCCTCAATAGACCTCCCAGCCGTGAGACACATGCTGGCAAATCTGGGGGCAGGTGGTGGTCCACTGGACCAGGATTTTGCTTTGCTATAAACCAGCATCAAATATAAAGGGGACCACAGGGCTGGGGTGCATTTTATGGAGCCCTTGCTAAAATACAACTTTCAAGAGTTGTTTTCCAGAGACTCCAATCCAGTGGGTCTGGCATAAGGTCTATGTGGCAAACCACTCGGACTGCTTCAAAGCGCAGGGGAGTCTAAGGACACCTGAGGATGTGACCATACTTGTCTAGTGCAGGTGTACAGTGATGTATCCATGATATAGCACAGGCAAACACACTTGCACTGGTTATGGCACTACGTAAGAATATAACCTGTGTGTGAGTTCTACAATAAAGATGTAGGCTGTCCTACGATTTTGTGCCTTGGTAAACACTGCTCCCTGAGCCTGAACTTCCACACACTACTTTCTTATGCCTTTTTGATGGTGTAGCAAACTCCAGCCTGCTATTACGTCTGTTTAAACATCATCTCTGAAAAGCCATCTCCAGTACCTTAGGCATGGTAACTTGTTTTGCCTTCTTGGCACCAGCTGTGTTTTATTTGAGTTTTAATTTGTCTGTTTACATGGGAAGAGCACGATTTGGGCTTTACGGGGCACAGTTGGGGGACTTAACTGTGAGTTAAGGCACTCAGGGGTGGTGTTACATCTTATTTATCTTGGCATTACAACATGTAATATGCAGAAGTTGATCAGTAAATGGAGGAAGAGTACAACATGGATGCTGATATCAGTGTTTTAAAAGATAATTCAAATAAAACTCGCCTATTTAAAGTATGCAATTACTTTTTAGTAAATTCACAAGGTTGTGTAGCTATCATAAAAATCCAATTTCAGAAATTTCGTCTCCCAAGAAAGATATAGTTTGCCCCCAGCTAGAACTAAGCAACCACTAATTTATTTTATCACTAGATTGCCCATCCTGAACATTTTATATAAATGGAATCATAAGTAGTCTTTGGATTCTTTCACTCAGTATAACATTTTAAAGACTCTTACACATGTAGTTTGTGTCAATGTCTCACCATTTATAGCCAAAAATATTTCATTGTATGGATATATCACATTTTAGTTATCTACCCGTCAGTTGAAGATCATTTGGCTTACTTCTGTTCTTTGGCCATTATGAATAATGCTGAGTTGAACATTCATGCATAGATTTTTGTGTGGGTATTTGTTTTCTTCTGGGTAGAATTCTGGGTGCAAAGTTGCTAGGTCATATGTATTTTGGCTTGAATCTAGATGTTCCCTCAAAGCATCATGTGGTCATAGGTGAGGCAGTTTGAAGGTGGATTGACATAGAGTATGGGACACTGGGATTAACTACGTGATGCTGGGATTAAAGGTGTGATGCTGGGAACTGCACAACCTAAGGCTGGGTAGACTGTATGAAATGTAAGGGGACAGAAAGAGGGCTGCTGGGGGCCGGGGTGATGGCTCAGTAGAGTAAGCGCTTCCTTGGCAAGCGCAAGGGCCTGAGTTCAATTCCCGGTTCAGCAAAAAACAAACAAACAAACAAAAAACCAATTATTTGGGCTGGCAAGATAGCTCAGCGGTCTAAAGCGCCTGCTTAGGCAAGCTCTCAGGGACCGTGGTTCGATCCCCAGCACCACATGCCGTGCCAGCCCCTCCCAAAGGGCGGGCTGAGCTGACCTCCCCCTGCAAAAAAAAAGAAAGAGGGCTGCTGCCCTCACTCACTGCTTCATTGTTGCCTGTTTCTTACTGCTTGCTACTTTACCAATGTCTATGCCTTCTGCCTGCCCTGCTTTCCCATGGACTGTTTCTCCTCTGTATTGACCTTCTGCCATGCCATCCTCTCTTGGATCTAGTCAGCCAACCATGGACTACAAACTGTGAGAAGAAATAAACCTTTTCTCCTTTGGATGTTGGGTATTTTGTCTCACCAAAGTAACTAAGACAATAAAGTAACTCTTTTTGACCTTTGGCAACTGTTTTCCAAAGAAAATGTACACTTTACAGTCTCACCAGCAATATACTATGGTTCTAATTCATCCACATCCTCATTGAATCTTGTTACTGTCCAACTTTTTAATTATAGTTATCCTAGAGTATAGTATCCTGGATAGTATCTTGGGCTTTTGATTTACATTTCCCTTAAGACTGGTAATTTTGAGCATACATTCACGTGCTTATTTTCCTCATTTTCCCAGTACTAGGGATTGAACCTAGGTCATTGCACATGCTAGGCAAGTGTTCTACCACCGAGTGACATCATAGTCATTCCCCTCCTTTATTAAGAGAGGGGCTAAGTTTTCCAGGCTGGCTTAGAAGTTGTGATCCTCTTACTTCAGCCTTCTGAGTATTGAGAATTATAAATGTGTGCCTCCATGCCCAGCTTATAAAACTTCTTTGGAGAAAGGTTCTTTTAGAACTTTTGTCCACTTCAAATTGAGTTATTTTCCTTTTTATTATTCAGTTTTAAAAATTCCTTACATATGTTGGACATAAGTTCCTTTTCAGATATATGGTTTGCAAAATTTTTATGTTTGTTCTTTTTTCTTGTTTGTGATGTTCTTCTCTGAAGCACAGGTTTGTTTGTTTTTTAAGTCCAGTTTACCTTTCATTTTCCTGATATTTATGCTTTGGTATCATGCCCAAGAAACCACTGCCTAACACAAACTCATAAAGATTTACTAGTATGTCTTCTTCTAAGGGTCACATACTGTTAGATCTTACACTTAAGTCTGATGAAGTTTTGAGTTAATGTTTAGGAATAGTTTGAGGTAGAGATCCAACTTCATTCCTTTTCCAATAAGTACCTACTTGTCCCGGAATCATTTGTTGAAAAGAATATTCTTTCTCCCTTGAATTACCTTGGCTCTTTAAATGTGACTATCAGTGTGAAGGTGTTGAGCCATATCCCTGTTCTTCAACCACTACTAATTGAAAACTTGCACTATACCTTCAGTTATGGATGGGAATACTGTTCATGCAAGTAAACTTGGTGGCAGTGAAATGTTAAATTCAAAGAGTCCTTAAAATTACAGTAAGTTCAAGGTCCTAGGAGAAACTCTGCCTTCGAGGACATAAGGCAATGGGTCTACGCCCTCTGAGGGACTATGCTTTGCTGTGGCCTAGATGAGGGGAAAGCACATCGCCTTCTTTTTGGAACTGGCTTCCTCTCTGTGGGAATTCCCACTGAAACTTTCCTTTCTTCTTTTGCTTCAAAGCAAATTTCACCTACACAAATCTTACTCTTTCTTGTATTCATATTTTGAGTCTCAGGTATGAGATTCATATTTTGAGTTCCCCAGTATATTTGTGTGGTTTTCAGTGGGATGTGATTAGTTTACTTGTTTGTTTTTATTAAATATTGATTATTGAGCCAGGCGTGGTGGCACATGCCTGTAATCCCAGCACTAGGGAGGCTGAGGCAGGAGGATTGTTGTGAGTTCGAGACCAGCCTGAGCTACAAAGTGAGCTTAAGGCCAGCCTGAACTGCACAGTGAGACCCTGTCTCAAAAAAGACAAAAAAAAAAATATATTGATTATTGAACATTTGTTCTGTGCCAGATTTTCTTGGCTCAGGAAACACGGTAGTATGCAAAACCAGAAAATGCCCTCAATGCACATATGTTTTGGGGGCAGACATAAGCAAAACATCAAGTAAACAATACATGAAGTAATTTCAGATAGCGATAAATACTATGGAAAAATAAAAGGGAATA